>PVKU01010861.1:0-48342 GCA_004027475.1 Anoura caudifer | reverse complement strand
TTTAAATTCTCCATCAGATAGGTTGGCAATGTCCTCATGGCTTAGTTCTAAGGTTTTGCTGTGTTCTTTCATTTGGGCCATAGTTCTTTGTCTTGGCACAGCTGATAGGTTAAAAGGGGGCGGGGCCTTAGGTATTCACCTGGGCAGGGCAACCCTGTTTGCTGCTGCTGCCTGTGGGGGAGGGGCCAGAGAGGGAACAGTGTCACTTTCTGCTCCTCTCTAGCACACTTTTCAAGGAACTCTTGTGTGAGGCTGTGAGTATCTCCCACCATGGCAAACCCAGCCATAGCCCACAGCCAGCTCTGAGTCTCGGTTTTCCTCTTAAGTCAGTCCCTCCCGCACAGCTCTGCTGAGCTGGGCACTCAACCCAGCCCCTCAGCCACCTCGATGCGGTTTTTCTGAGTCTGCCTGCCTGGTCATCCACTGCCTTACCAGTCTGGTTGTTCTGGTTGATTTTTTCTTTAATTCCTTGGTTGTCGGAGTTCCATGCAGGTTGATTTTCTGGTGATTTTGGTTGTTTTATTGATTTTAGATTGGTTGTTATCCTCCTCTTCATTGTGTGAGGAAGTGAACAGTTTCTACCTACACCTCCATCTTGGCTGGAACTCTATTATGTGTTTTTATAGTTCTTTTGATTCATGAAAGTTACCTTGTGATAACTGCCAAGTGAAACAAAATGAAAAGAGTTGGAAATTTAGAAACTAAGGTTTCCTATGAAAAGTCTGATGTATATAATACTATTAACTTCTCTTAGTTGTCTGACTACCTGATAAATTGGACTTTTGTTGTTGTGGGACAGTGCTTCAAGTATGTTTTACTTTGTGGACATAAAATATTTCTTAATGTTATAACAACTTTATCTCTTTCATAAGTCTTAACCATGATCCCTTCTACAACCTTATGCTTTATCTCATTTATAGCTTTTATTAGTCTGTCTTCTCTTCTATATTCCATCATTTGGTACCAAATTTTAGCTATTCTGTTTTTAAATATTAGTTGGATATTCTTCACTCTCTCCTTTCCTATTGCCATTCTTTTTAATTCAAGCCTCTAGTTCTTTAGCCTGGACTATTTCATTAATGTCCCCTGGGTTTCATTTATTCATTTATTATTCATTCTTTTTTTTCACTCCATGTTTATTGATCATGTACTATGAACCCAATATTAGATGTACCATCATTACTAAAACATGGTTTCTCTTTTCAAGAACGTTATGGTTAAAAAAACCCCCACAAAACCAAAAAAAGTATGGCATAATGTGAAATGGACTTAAATAGAAGGATGTAGAGGATAATATGGGAATCCAGAGGTAGAAATGAGAATTCTGGATGGGAAATCAGGGAATGCTTCAGAGAGGAAGTAATGTTTGAATGGAATCTGTGAGGAAGGAGACTCTTTTCACCGCATGGGAAAAATTGCAATTCAGGGAGAAAAAGTAGCTTGAGTAAACTCAGGGAGATGTAAATACCCTCCTTTCTATTTCCCATCTGTGATGTATGGCATACAGCCACTCAAGTTATTATTTATAAAGATAAATTAGATGTGTGATCTGCTGTTAAAACATTTAACGACTGCCCAGTTTCTTTGGAACGGAGGACGAATTTCATTGTCTTAAAGTACTCTTCCCAGTTTTCTTTTTTTACAATTGTGCTTGGGTTTAGGCTACACTGATCTGTTCAAGTAGAAATGACATTGCCTTTCTCTGTATGGTTGCCTGGTCAGAGTTGCTCAAAAGAACTCGGTTGAACTTTGGGAGGTGGGTAACAAGCAGCAGGCATTACTTCTGGAAATTTGTTCTGGTCAGACACAGAGCCTGATATGTCCTTGCTCTCCTCCATCCTGTGTTTCTCAAGCCCACTGTCGGATTCTTGACTGTGGATGTGCAGAGGCATTGGCTCTTTAGGAGGCAGTAGCTTCCCCACAAGTTCCTTCTTTGGGGTAATTTTGGCGGTTGCCTGGTTGATTTCTTGCATGTCCCTGCAGCTTTGGTTTGTCCTCTCTTGCCAGTGTTTCAGGTGAACTGCTTAATCGACTTTTTCTCTGATCCTTTGGCTGCTCCCGCTAGCTCTTTCCATGTTCGTGTAAGGCCTGGCCCCTAAAATAAATTCCTTACTCACATGATACTCATGATGGCTATGAACCTGATGATCAGCGAGGTTTGTTGAATAGGCCACAAACTTTGACTAGAATACTTCCTTTCTCCTGCCCCCATTTCTATCATGGTGAAGTCCTGTGTGTATTTCAAAGTTCAGTTTAAATGTGTTTTCCATTGTGAAAACTTCTAGACCCTTTCTCCTGGCCTGCCTCACACTAACTGGTGTAGAAACACTTTAGACACCTGTTCTTTACTTCCCACTTGTATGGCAGTTTGGTGTTTGTTAATCTGCTTCTACCTCAAGATTGTGAGCTCTTTAAAGTCAATGAGAATGTCTTGCTCTCTTTTCTGTCCTTCCCTGTTCCTCTAGCTCCTGCCTTGAACAGAGCTGTTCACAGCTTCAGTAATGTATTTGACCTTACTGATTTGCCTATACAACGTAGCAGTTGCTTCCAAACCCCTAAGGATCAGGTTATTGAAAACCCCCAGATGTGGATACATTGTTGAGAATCAGATGATCTTACAGGCAAGAGCTGGGGAGCTGAGGGAGTGGATGACAGACACACACTATTTTTACTATTTCTGAGATGAAAACAAAGCAGTAAAATTAACAGATTAAATAAAGAGAACACCAAGGACATATTACTCATTATTAGTTGGTTATAAAAGTTACATCATAGTTAATTTTTATTTGTCACTCTTTAATTACTGCAAGATATTTTAGGATTCCCTCTGCTATTGTTTTTCACACTTAAAAAATGAATTCACCTTCTTTTCTTTTTTTCCCCCCACATAAAATTTATTTGGGAAGAGCTTTTGAATAGTGTGTTTTCCCCACTATTCAAATATTTAGTGCCCTTTTCCATGTAATGGCTTAGAGTTGTAGCCTCTCACCTCAGGCCCTACTCATTCTTACTCAGAAATGCAGAATGATTTGGATGCTAAAGATAGAAAATAAGAGAGAGAGAAAAAACTAACAAATAAGACTTTTGGGAAAATTTTATTTCACCCATTTGCTTTCTCTGAGTAGGCATTTCTTTCGTCCTCTCCCTAGTGCACAGAGACTTAGAACCTCTCTCTGCCCAGTCCACATCCTCCTGTCTCTGCTCCTGCCTTTGTGGAGCACCCAGGGCTCCAGTTCTGAGGCCTGGTTTTACCTTCTCTCTATGTCCTGAGAGGAAGAAAGGCATTGCAAAAACTCTCACTTGTGCTCTGCTGTCTATTTTCTCTCCCTTTCCTATTTCTTACACAACTTTCTTTCCTTTTTTCCCCCCTAATTATCAGCAGCTGGAGGGACTCATAAACCTCATACATGGCAATAGAAAGTGAAATTCTTAGTTGCCACAAAGCAGCTCAGAAGCAAATCCACAGATTCCCAGGGTCCTATATGCATGGATGATCATGGCTAGAGAGGAACACATCAGTTCTCATGTTTGTGTGCTGGTAGATGCCTCCATTTGCTATCCTAAACAAAAAAGACTGCGGTTTCTCATAAAATCTTCTTGATCCACTCTTAGAAAGGTGGAGATTATTTATCTTAATTATTTTAATTTAGGAACATTGGGCAGTTCTTGATAATGAACCTGACTGGCTAAGGGGAAAAAATTGCTAAGACACCAATCAAATTGCTATATATTTGAGAACTTGGCCATGTAAAGATAGCTCACTTGGATTTCATGAGAACCAGCTTCTGAAGTGGTCAGCCATTAGATTTTCTCAGCAACTGGGTGGGATGGCCCATTGATTGCCCATTCATTGTGACAGCCTGAAGCCCTGTGATTGACCAGCATCTGGTTAACTCAGTTGACCTGGATACTCAAGGCCCCAGTGATTGCTCCCTGAACCTTAAGTGGAGCTTGAACTGCCAAGGACTTTGTCACATGCCTGTTTCGTTTGCAGCATTGTCATTGTCAGAGAATGATATTCACAGTCCACCTTTGTTCTTTCCCAGTGCCAGGCAGAAAAAACAAACAAAACAAAAAACAAAAATGAAAAAAAACCCCAAATCCCCACAATGTTTTGGAAAATTTGATTTATTAAAGAGATGCTTTATCATATTTATCCTGATAAACACAAAAACAGTTATAGAAATATAACAGTTATAGTATTCTTAGAAAGAGGGGAAGGGAGGGAGAAAGAGAGGGAGAGATGGGATCCTAATTCTTTCTGCTCTCTTCTCTCAGTCATTCCCCCTGAGTCCTCCAGAGTCAGAAGAGTCACTTCTTTGGTTCCCCGGACCTCAATGCCATTTGAATCTCTACTTCTGAGGCGTGGGTGGGCTGCCTGATAGTAGGATGTGCTGGCAACACTATCTGTCACCTCATCAGAACTCAGCAATTAAACCCAAGTTTCCTGTCTGGTTTGGTTAAGCAGTACTGCTAACCTTCCGGGCTGGTCTAGATAACTGCACACTTACTGGAGAGAAAGCGCGCTGTTGCTTTGTGTCCCCCCACCAGCATCATAGGTGAGAGGAAAGGATCAATCCCTTCAAAAAATGTTTAGAAGAGCAGCCTGGTAATTTTAAGGTTTCATTCTTGGAGAAAAATTCTATTGGTTTTCTCTATGAGACTGGTGTGATGGATGGAAGTCAACAACCAACCTAGAATTTTCAAAGATCCATTGCATCTAAAGAAGTATTGTGGTCTTCTATGCTATTTGTGAGATTTTGGGGCTCAGGAAAATGTCAGCTTGCATTGTTGCCTTAATAGTGTATCTCCCTGTTCAAAGGTTCTGAGATAGAAGCAGGGAGGCTGGAAATACAGATTCATTGGCCCTAACTATCAAAGTTTACAAGAACCAAATATATTGAAAAAAAAAAACCCCAAAAACAAAAACCACTGTAGTGTGGTATTCTCTGCCCCCCTTTACCCCCCACCCTGGAGCTGCCCTCTATAAAATGTGGGTGTCATTTGAAAAGGGCATCATTTCCAATGAATTCTGAAAGTGTTACACAGGGTATTGATTGATCAGTCTTGCCATCAGTGTGACTGGGGCCATTGTGGAGCTGTCCCTGTGATCCAATTTTCAGAGCTCACAGACACCTTCACTCCCTGGCAAATAGCATCAGCAAGTGGCAGGACAGAGTGGGGAGAGGTATGCTCATGTGTGCAGGCATAGTCTGGCAGAAATGTGGCAAGATTGACTAATTTTTTTATTATGGTCAGCTTGTCTAATCAACACATGTGGAAGGCTGCACGTATTACACCTTAGGTGTGTTGAATGATTAGGAGTCTGCTTTATTTTCTTTAACAAGCATCATAAAGCCATGAATAAGTCAAAGCTAGGTTTTAATCAATGAGAAATACCAATATCAACATTAGTGAAATACTTTTAAGGTAACATTACTCTACATTTATATTTGTTTTTGTCTGTAAGTTCATATTCACTATACAGATACAGGAGAGAAGTGCTCACCTAACTGTATTTCCTTTGCAGTACAAAGCATTGTTATACTTAACACAGGTGATTTTTAGAATGACAACTATACAATCTACACAAGTGACTTCCAAGTGTGGCACTCGTTCTACAATTGCATGTGTGAATATATGTATGGATGTATATGAGTAGATACATCTACTTTGGCCCATGTCACAAAAAGTTTGGACATTGGCTGAATAGTCTTAGGTAGGATGGGGCTCCTGTTTTTCTATTTATATTTTTTGCATAGGTTTTACTTAGGGCAGAAAGATTGTGGCAGCAGAATAGTGGGCTGGTTTGAGTAGAATGGAAGTGGCTGAAGACTCTCTGCCTCCTGTGAAAATGATTTCCTGGTGTGTGACCTCTGAACTACTGGATAAGAAAAATAAGCACCAAATTTGCAGCTGGGTGAGTCAACTCCAGAGCTCCTCTTTGGAGCTTCCTCTTACCAACTCTGAGTTCTCTGGAACTCAGGACAGGGACTGAGGGTGATGGAACCCTGCAGCTGGAGGAACTGGGCAAGAAGTACTCACAGAAATTACAGACAAGCTCTTTTCTGAATTGTGGGTTCCAAGGGTCTTTGTTTCTTCTTAGCATTCCTATCTGGGACCTTCAGGGTACCTTGTAGTGGGGAACATGTAAATGTATTTCTTTCATAGGAGACTAGTGTGCTGTGATTTATCTACTCTAATTCTTACATACTCTTTTAACTTTATGAGCCTGCTACATTCTGTGCCCATTTGCTCCTTGCTTTTGGGATATTTCCGAATCCCAAACATGCACACAGGAGGCTCCTATAGCCATAATTGTGTACTCTCTCCAGTCTGGCAGCCTATGCCCAATCATGAATTGGTACATCTTTACACAGCAAGATCTCACAGGGGTGCTGGGAGGTTAAATGCTGCACAGCATCAAAAGCACCAGATCTTGTAGAGGATGCTAAGTGTGTAACATTTGGTTATTATTTCCAGTGGACTGCAAACCCCTTAGAGACCAGGATGGTGCTATTCTTTTTTGCATTCTCTTTGCTTAGCACAGTGTGGAGCTCAATGAATGTTAGTTCAATAAAGAAATCAGTTCAAGACTTGCCTCTGTAGTTATTACAAGTGACTTACCCTCTGGACTCTTTAGAGTAGCTTGGGGAAAAGCACTGGTATTTATTCTTGGCAAGGAGAATGGTCACGTAGACTTCTGGCGATTTTTGTGGACAGTGTGTTCATGTGGTGCTTAGATCTGATGACAGTGACTATCATATGAGAACCCAGGTAGCAAATTCTGTCTGATTGTTGACTTAATCTTGTTAAAGGTATGCTTACCTTCAACCTTTGTTCTCTTGCTGGGACATCTGGGCTTGAAGTTCACTTTTGTTTGTTCTTGCAGCTGGGTTCCCAGATTAGGCAGGTCAATGGACTGGCCCAGCCTGGCCTCCTGCTACACCCACCTAGAGGCCTGTGCCATTGGTCATCACTTCCCTCAGCAGGGGGTAGGCTCACCATCAGCCTGGATGTGTGCTATAGAAATGGGGACTGTCCTCCTGCAACAGGGGTGAGTGACATCTACACTGGTACTATTCTGGATGATGAAACTAAAGGGCTTCTTTATAAAATAGTCAGTCCAACCAGAAGATTGAAAAAAATTATTCTGGAGGGAAAACTGGAACTTAGTGATGTCACATATTTTGCCTATTTATCCAATGGTCCATCATTACTTTTTAGTTTTATGAATTAAAAGTGATTTTATCTGTTTGAATGAAAAAAAATTAAAGTGTGGAGAAACTCAGTGATTTCTGCTCCCTCTCAACCAATCGGTTAATGGTAGTGTGGGGTCTAGAATCCAGAGCAATTGGCCTAAAGCTTTTTTTCCCACTGCACCATGCAATCTCAAGATAACTAGTCATTCCTGTGTTTGTTGTTGGTTTGCTGGCTGTCCATTGCTGAAGAGCTTTCTACCACTTATGGGAGAAATGTCTAGGTACTTTCTAAACCATTTTACCAAAGCAAATAGCCCAGTTCCCTACCTCAGTTCCAAGGTGACTCCTCAGGAAATTAAAAATGAAAACATTTTATTACATGTTTGAAAACCATTGCAGATGGTTCCAAAGTTAATGTTCCATTTTCCCAAGTTTTTATGTTTGTTTTTTTCTAGAAACATTATATATGCATGTTTAAAACACATTTTGGCAAGAGAAGAAAATATCATAATCTCATAATTACTACCTGGCATTATTACTGACCTTTAGAAGCTTTCTTTCCAGTATATGTTTCTGTGTTCATTTCTCTCCACCTAGTCATAATGACATTGTTGATAATATCTGCTAGTCCCTTCTACTTAATACTAGAGTAGAGGAATGTCTCTTTGTTACATGTTCTTCAGGCAAGCCATGATTATAATGGCTCATTACATTGAGTGACTACCATGACTTAGTTATTTCATATTTTTAAAATTTAGATTGTTTAAATTTTTTGGTGCTATTTTCATGGACCACTGATGTGAACATTTTTAAGCATAATTTTTTTTTTCATTATTTAAAATCATGTTTATAGATTAGATGAAAAGGACATATTCATTCTAAAGACTATTAATATATGTTGTTCAATTATTTTTTAAAATGATTTTAACTACCTTACACTGCCTACAGGATATTCATTTCATCATATTTCACCAGTACTATGAATTACCGTTAATATTTTTTTGCTAATTGATAGGTAAAAAATGGTACCCTGTTTTAACTTGTACTTTTGATTTTGTTTTTAATTGCCACTCCTTACTTTAATTGCTTATCATTGAAGTCTTAAGTGCAATTAAAAAAAGATTAAGTACAAGTAATTAAGAAACACAAAAAAATCTGACACACTTCAGTGATTAAATAAGCAGATGGGAGTATAGGAAACTAGCTTATATTGGTCCAGTTAAGTCTCTTGGATAACAGATAGCTCAAGATGAAAAGAAGGTTTTGGGGAGGAGGAGGATTAAAATGGGGCTACTGGAGGCCCACTCTGTACAGTTTCAGAAATTTTTATATTTTAATTTTTTTAAATTACCTTTTGTTGATTATGCTATAACAGTTGTCTCTATTTTCCATTTTTGCCCCATTCCACCCAGTGTCCCCCACTCCTTCAGGCACTTCCTCCACCACAGATCATGTCCATGGGTCATACATACAAGTTCTTTGGCTACTCCATTTACTATCTATACTTTACATCCCCATGGTTATTCTGTAACTAAGTATTTCTACTTCTTAATCCTTTCACCTCTTTACCCATTTCCCCAAACTGCCTTCTGCTGGCAACCATCAAAATGCTCTGTGTATCCATGGTTCTGACTCTGTTCTGCTTGTTCACTTATTTTGTTTTTTCGATTCAATTGTTGATAGATACATATTCATTTACATTCTGTTGTTCATATTTTTGACCTTCTTCTTTTTCTTAAATAAATCTCTTTAACATCTCATATAATAATGGTTTGGTGATGATGAACTCCTTTAGCTTTTTCTTTTCAGGGAATCTCTTTATCTGCCCTTTGATTCTAAATGATAGCTTTGCTGGGTAGAGTAATCTTGGTTGTAAGTCCCTGCATTTCATGAGTTTGAATATTTCCCACCAATCCCTTCTAGTCTATAAAGTTTCTTTTAAGAAATAAGCTGAAAATTTTATGGGAACTCCCCTGTAGGTAACTAACTGCTTTTCTCTTGCTGCCTTTAAGATTCTCTCTTTATCTTTAACCTTTGGCATTTTAATTATGATGTATCTTGGAGTGGGCCTCTTTGCATGCATCTTGTTTGGGTCTCTCTGTGCTTCCTGGACTTATGTATCTATTTCCTCCACCAAATTAGGGAAATTTTCTTTTGTTATTTTTTCAAATAAATTTCCAGTTTCTTCGTCTTTCTGTTCTCCCTCATGCACCCCTAATAATGCAAATGTTGGAATGCTTGAAGTTGTCCCAGAGGCAGCTTAACGATTCTTGTTATTTTGTATTCTTTTTTCTTGTTCTGATTTTTTTTTTTTTGCTTCCTTATGTTCCAAGTCATTGATTTGATTCTTGGCTTCATTCACTCTACTGTTGTTTCCCTGTAAATTGTTCTTTATTTCAACTGTGTATTCTCATTTCTAACTAGATCTTTTTTATGCTGTTGAGATCCTCACTAAGCTCCTTGAGCATCCTTATAACCAATGCAACTTATAGACTGCTTGTCTCCATTTTGTTTAGTTCTTTTTCTGTAGTTTTGATCTTTCTTTCATTTGTTCCATGTTTCTTTGTCTTCTCATTTTGGCATCCTCCCTGTGTTTGTTTCTGCATATTAGGTAGAGTTGCTATGACTCCTTGTCTTGGTAGTGTGGCCTAATGTAGTAGGTGTCCTGTAGTGTCCAGTGGCACAGCCTCCTATATAACCCACTCTGGGTACTCAAGTTACCCTGTCTTGTGGGTTGAGTACAACCTCTTCTTGTAGTTGAGCCTTGATTGTTGTTGGCAGGTCAATTGGAGGGATTTAACCAGACCATGCAGCTCCAATGACTGGCTATGACCATTGCCCACCAGCCTCTGCTCTTGTGGAGGATCAGCTACACAGGGGCAGGGTGGTGGTGCTCCAGTGTGGTCTGTAGTTATCCATTGGGTGCACTGTGCCTGGGATTTCCTGGGTGGTGCAGGTCAAAGTCAACCCCTACCTGTGTTCTGCACAGGGTTACCCTGAATGAGTTATAAGGCAATCTGAGATGGCTGCTACTTGTGCTAGTCTTTGAGATTCCCAGGTGAAGCCAGTCTGTTAATCTAGGCTGGCCGCTGCTAGTGCCAGTTCTGGGGCCATGTAGCAAGAGGTACAGGATCTGGGGCTTACTGAGGCTGGTGTTACTTGCTTGAGAGAATTTAGGAATTGTGAAGCATAAGCCAATACCAGCTGTGTATATGGAAAAACAACTTGGGTGGACCCATAAGTTGGGTGGGACAGAGTTTCAAGTGAACTTCAGGGCAGGGCAAACAGCATTAGTGAGTTTGATGGAGTCTTAGGTATAGCACCTGCCTGCTAGCTCTGTGGCACTGTGTTGGGAGGGTTCAGAAAAGGAACAATGTCCTCTGCCTGCCTTTCTGTCTGGGACAAAGCTGACCCCCCAGTTCCTGCTTTGATGCCAGATACTTCAGTTCCTCCCTGTATGCCACTGGTGCCTTTTAAGCAGCTACTCCAGTGATGGAGCTCAGAGGTAGTGAGTCTGAGTAAGTCCATGTGTGGTTTCTTTAAGAGGAACTGCTAGGGACTCCAGAAGTTTCTTTCACCAACTCAGTCCCCACTGGTTTTTGTAGCCAGAAGTTATGGGGACTGATCTTCCTCATGTAGGAACCCTGGGCTGGGGGCCTGGGACTCCTTGTTCCCAAAATATCCCTCCCAAATTTTTATCCACCACACATGGATGTGGGATCAACCTGTTCCGTGTGTCTGCCCCTCCTACCAGCCTGGATGGATGTGGTTTCTGTATTTCCATAGTTGTCAGACTTTCCTACAACTTGATTTCTGACAGTTCTGAGTGATGGTTTTCTATATTTTAGTTTAATTTTGATGTGGTTGTGTAAGGAGGCAAGCCATATTTACCAAAGACTCCATTTTGACCAGAAGTTCAGAAATGTTTAAAATGCTGAGACTGGGTAACAGGCATTTGAAGTAGCTTTATTTTCTAGTGTGTTTGTTTGGGAATTTCTGCTCTTGTAAGAATGATTTTTTTTACAGGCAAAGCAAATTATTTTTTTAGGAAATATATTTATGAACAAAATGTGACCGGGGTATCCTTTATCCATATTAATATTCCAGATTAATGGAATATTTTACTCATAAGACACCATAGTCATCTTTTTGTCTAATTGCTATCAGAAGATAAGTGATTCCCCTTACTGAAAACTTCAAAGGCAGTAAAGAATGTGGAATACAGAGGTGTGATTTGTAGATCTGGTCTCAGATGGCTTGGAAGTGATGACTGGTAAGCATGGTCTCATGGTCTGCTTGTAAGACACACTAGCTCTTGTTCCAATGATTTCTGTTGTACTTTATATCTGGTGGATATGTGCTTATAAGGATTTTGTACTTTCTCTTCCATGAAGAAATGGATTTGATTCATAAGCACTTTCTTAACCTTGCTCTGCTGATTAAAAAGTTTGAGGACCACACAGATTTTGTGGCTTCTGAATGTTCATTCATGAAATTCCAAGAAGGATGAGTATGCTGAAAATTTTTTTTTCTAGAAACCAGTTCAATCAGAATGACTCAGAATTGAATTATAAATGATTCAAAGCAATTGAATATTGCTTATTCAAAAGCCAAGGGTAAGGGGGAAGTTTTTTGTTTTCAGAAATATAGTGCTCATCTGTAATGGGATGTGATGGCAAACAGACAATAGGGGAAAAGAGTGTGTTAGTTCTAAATCCTTTCTCTGCTTGTTCTGTGTTAGATTTGAGAACTATCTCAAATAATGGTAAGAGACAGGAGGGGCTCACAAAACAAGAATGGGTGAGGGACAGGTATTTCAGAGTGTTTGGGACAAAATGAAGAAAAAAAGAAAAGGAAAGAAAAGACAAGCAGACTTGACCCACTAATGGGAGCTAGGCACATTCACGACTGCTAAATTGGTCTCCTGCATGCTCTAATTCCTGCTGTATCCCAGACTGATAACATGCCTTGATAAAAAGGAGAAAAGAAAGAAAGAAAAAAAAATCACGTGGGAGGCTGTGAGTGCACACAGAGACTGTTCCGAGCTCCCTCCACAGGCAGACATGGATCAATAAATCAATAGAAAATGTTCACTGGCTGTAAAATGGGTAGAGAATCCAGTGTCAAGCTGCTCCAAGATGGATGGACAGCAGGCTTGCTGTCTGCTGAAAGGCCAGAGGTGACTATCACCTTGAGATGAGATCAGTGACCAACAGCCTAACAGCCCTTTGAACTCTGAGTCTATGATTGAGGACCTGAGCAAGGCTTAAAACAGTCCCAGTGTGACCCACAGTGACATCCCCTCTGCTTTGTGCATCACTCCCCCCACCCCAGCACTCACACCTCCTAGTTGGGCTGATGGTTTGCCATGTGGAGCCTGGCCGCTGTCTGCCACAGGCCTGCTGTGCCCTGTCATTGAAGTAAAGGCTACAGGAGACTGAATCAGAAATTACTAGATGCCCTAGTGGTAGGAAGCATCGATCGGAAAGGGTAGGGATTTTCTGCACAACAGTTGGATTTTTCCTTTTATATAAAGGGGGTTTAACATAATACAGGTGGTGTTTTCTCTGCACAGCTCTGTATGTTAACCCTTGCTTTCGTGAACTTAACCTAAAGCTGCCACAGGGGTGGGTGCAGTAAGTCTCTCTGAAATTCAAATAAGTGTTTTCTGTTTGAAGGGCAATTGGGTCAGGCCAGCCCGGCTGTGTGAGTGTGGCCACTGCTGCCCTCATAGCTGTGTGAGTGGCTTTTGTCTTCAGCTGCACCTGGGCCAGTGGGCTGTAGTGTGGCTTGGTTCCACATAGAGCAGGGGACAGCTTTGCTCCGGAGTCCCTGCTACTGTGGCAGGCAGGGGATGGCGTATGCGTATTCCTTGTCCTCTCTGTGACCCCATTCTCACTTTTGAGGACACAGGTCTCCTTAACCTCTTGTAATGGAGGCCAAGTACTCACTTTGGTTTGAAACACTGTGCCATCAACTTTCCCCTTAGTTCTCAGAATGTGGCTCTGTCCCAAAGACACAAATGGCTCATCCTGGAGAAAATGTAGAAAAACATTTTGGGTAATATTTCAGCTTAGCATTCAGATAATCAATAGCTGGTCACATGTACAGTGTATATATCTTACCCATTTCTTAGTTTTTTAATTCAATAAATGCTTTTTTATTTTCTACTACCTGCCATTTCTACTGTGTGTTTGGCCAGGGATTTTCAACATTTTTGACCTCATAGCACACATAAAGTAATGACTAAAATTTTGTAGCACACCAAAAATATATTTTTACTAATCTGATGAAAAGTTAGGTATAATTTTGATTTCTTTACATTGGATGGCTGTTTTTGGCTGTTGTTATTCTTAAATTTGGCAAGGAAATCTAAGGGAAAATAGATCAGTGCCCCTAACTAAATAGTCAGGCATTGTATGTTTTAAAAATTCTTGTGGTACACCAGCATGCCGTGGCACACCAGCTGAAAACTGCTATATTAGGCAATGGGCAAAAAGATCAAGAAAACATTGTGCTAGTCCTTGAGGAAAGAGGGGGTCCCTAAAAATGATTTATAAAACTTCTGTTTCTAGTATGTCTAGAAGCTCTTATTTTTTAAAAAGACTTAAAAAAAATCTGTGATATTTTCTTATCAATGTTTCTAAAATACACATGGCAATTTTTGACAGAAAAAGTAAAAAAATATATTAGATACATAATTTGTGAAGGTTGCATGGTATAATCAGAAATACATCGGAGAAGATTTATTCACTCATGCTTTTGTTCTATCATTTATTCTACAAATGTTTATTGTCTACTCTGTGCCTGGTAAGCTACTGATATTGAATTGTCCTGGGGCATAGCAGATATTCAACATGGAGTCCTATAGACAGATGTACAAGGTATAGACTACTGTCAGAGTAAGTTGGAGGATGATGTAATTTAGATGGGGTGCAGTTCAGTGAAGACTTTAGGTTGAGAGCTGAGGAGAAGAAAAGTAGGGACATGGGCCAGGCCTCTCATCTAGGTCCTGTCACCAACCATATGTATGACCATCAGCAAGACCCTTGTCTTCCTGGGCCTATGCTTTCCCATCTGTCAAATAAGGGTGTTGCATTAGATAATTTATGTGAATACTTTTGGCTCTGAAGTAGTGTGATTCCTTATAAAAGTTCATTTATGTGAAGACTAAGTCTATTAGAAATAACATTCTGAGGAGTGATTCAGATATTTCCAAAAGACTACAGAGTTATTGGTTGCTGCTCTATAACCTCAGTGGAGACAATCATATGGAAAACAGTTAGATAGTGTTATTTACCTGGCTCCTACTCCGGTCCTAAAAAAAGATGACTTGAATCCTGGTCCAAATCTTGGGGCCATGGAGAAACACTGTGGTAGATTGGATTGTATATGATTCAGGCATGAGGTTTGATTACCATACTTCAGTTTCCAGTTAAAAAAAAGAAAGAAAAGTGGAGGAGCTGGAAGATTGTGGCACGGTAGGAGGGAGCAGATTCCATTTCCCCCTGCACACAGGAGAGGAACCTGGCTGATCTGTGGAGAAACGGAATGGTCAACCAGTGGAAACACAGCATATTTGAAAGTAGAAGATTGAAGGTTGTAGCGGACATTGAAAACTCAGATGGTAAGGAAAGCACTTCGGAACAATAAGAGCCCAGGAATCAGTGGAGACCAGGGCTGCCGAGGCCTGGGGTGGCACTTGCCAGGCTGGCTAGGGGCTCTAGGGAGGGAGCCAGGTCCTTGCCACAGCATAAGGCTTCACGACTAAAGATGCCTGCCCATGAACGGATACAACTGTGTGCGACCGGAAACCTGTGGCCCATGCCAGGAACCCGGGAAGCCCAAGCAGCCCATGAGAAAAACGGAGCTCATTCCACGTGAAATTGGGGTGAGTGCATGGCATAGGAGACCTGAGCTCACACCCATGAACTCTGCAAAGTGCGTGCTCCCCAGGAGGCTCAAAACATACACCCGAGGCCCTGTGCAGAGAGGCGCCAGGCAAGCCCTGGGAGGACTAGTCCAAAGATAACTGAGTGCTGAACAGGGAGAAAAGCGACACCATCACCCCTCAGCCTTTGCAGCCAGCAAGACCAGAAAATCCAGCTTGGCAACTGTGAAAACAGCAAGAATTTTGTTTTTTGTTTTTGTTTGTTTGTTTGCTTGTTCACTTGTTTGTTCATTTTTCTTTTTCTGAATATTTTTATTATATTTTCATTATTTTTATCTTTTTTATTCTTCAACTCCTTTTGCTTATCTTTACTTCTTTCTTGTATTATTCCTTCTTTCTTTCTTTCCAATTTTATCTCTTCTTTCTTCCTCTTTTTTCTTCCTTTTTCATTTTTTTCTGCCTCTATTCTCTTTTAAAATACCCATGAATGAGACAAAAACAACAACAACAACAACAACAACAACAACAAAACCCTGGAACACTGAAAAAACCAGAGTTGGTCCCAAAGAGGGGGCATCCCAACAGTTGAGACAGTGGAAGCTGTGATCACCAGGATACTTGAAGGAGACTGCACTACTAAGTTTCACAGGTATTCTAGAACAGAAGTTCACACCATAAACCCAGGGAGACAGAACAGATCAGTTTAAGAAGTTGAGGCTAACAAGAAGAGTCTACAAACAATGGGAAGACAAAGAAATAATCCCCAAGTGAAAGGAAAGGAAGAAGCACCAGAAAGAATGCTAAATCAAACAGAGTCAACTCAACTATCAGATTCTGAGTTCAAAGCAATGGTTGTCAGGAAGCTCCAAGAGCTCTCAATGAGCTACCAGAAACTACAGGGAAGCTATGATGAACTTACTGCAAACTCTATCAACATGAAAAAGGAAATAGAAACCATCAACAAGGGCCAAGAGGAAATGAAGAATACAATTTCTGAACTGAAGAACACAGTGGAAGGAATGAAAATACAGAATTGATGAAGCAGAAGATCGGATCAGTGAGTTGGAGGACCAAGTAGAAAAAAACACCCAGAAAGACCAAGAAAATGAAAAGAGGCTCAGAAAGAATGAAGAGGGAATAAGAGAAATGCAAGACAATATGAAATGTAATAATATCTGTATAATAGGGATTCCAGAAGGAGAAGAAGAAGAGCAAGGGATAGAAAACCTATTTGAAAAAGTAATGATGAAAAATTTCCCTAAATTGATGAGAGAAAAAGTCACACAAATTCAGGAAACACAGAGTCCCATTCAAGAGGAACCCAAAGAGGCCCACCTCAAGTTACATCATAATTAAAATGGCAAAATTCCAAGACAAAGAGAGAATCTTAAAGGCAACAAGGGAGAAAAAGGAAGTAACATACAAGGGAGCCCCAATTAGGTTAGCAACTGACTTCTCAATGGAAACGCTCCAAGCCAGAAGAGAATGGCAAGAAATATTTCAAGTAATGAGAACCAAAGGCCTACAACCAAGACAACTTTACCCAGCAAGGCTTTCAATCAAGATAGAAGGCCAAATAAGGAGCTTCCCAGACAAAAGAAGTCTAAAAGAATACACCTCTACCAAACCAGTTCTGCAAGAGATACTAAAGGGACTGCTTTAAGAAAAGGAAGAGAAAGAGGGAGGGAGAGAGAGGAACACAGGCACGAAAATGGCAATGAATTAGTTCCTATCAATAATAATCTTAAATGTAAATGGATTAAATGCTCCAATCAAAAGAAATAGAATCACTGAGGATAAGAAAGCATGACCCACACATATGCTGCCTACAAGAGACCCACCTCAGGACAAAAGACCTACACAAACTCAAAGTGAAGGGCTGGAAACAAATTTTCTGAGCAAATGGACAGGAAAAATAAAAGCCAGGGTAGCAATACTCATATCAGTCTTCAAAAGAAGAGCCATAAAGAAAGACCCAGAAGGTCACTTCATAATACTCAAGGGAAGAATCCACCAAGAAGATATAAACATTGTAAATATATATGCACCAAACATAGGAGCACCCAAATACATTAAAAAAATATTAGAGGACTTCAAGAAAGATATTGACAGCAACACAATTATACAGTAGGGGATTTTAAGACCCCATTGTCAAAAATGGACAGATCTTCTAAACAAAATATCAACAAAGGTATTGAGGCATTGAACAACAATCTAGATGAAATGGACTTAACAGATATATATAGAGCCCTTCATCCCAAAGAAACTAAATAAACATTCTTTCAAATGCACATGGAACATTTTCAAAGATATGCCACATGATAGGACACAAAACAAGCCTCAACAAATTCAAGAAAATTGAAATCATACCAAGCACTTTCTCTGACCACAAGGGACTGAAACTAGAAACCAACCCCAAGGGGAAAAACCCAAAACACTCAAAATCATGGAGATTGAAGAGAATGCTATTAAACAATGAATGGGTCAAGAATGAAATTAGGGAAGAAATCAAAAAGTTTCTGGAAACAAATGATAATGAACTCACAACAACCCAAAACTTATGGGACACAGCAAAGGCAGTCCTCAGAGGGAAGTTCATAGCAATACAGGCCTACCTAAAAAGATAGAAACATTTCAAACAAACAAGTTAACCCTATGCTTACAGGAGCTTGAGGAACAACAACAAAGACAGCCCAGAGCAAGTAGAAGGAAGGAAATAACTAAGATCAGAGCAGAATTAAATGACATAGAGACTAAAAGCACAATTCTAAGGATCAATGAATCCAGGAGCTGGTTCTTTGAAAAGATAAACAAAATTGACAAGCCTTTAAGCAGGCTCATCAAGAAAAAAGAGAGAGGACCCAAATAAACACAATCAAAAATGAAAGAGGAGAGATTACAACTGACACCACAGAAATACAAAGGATTGTAAGAAATTACTATGAAGAACTCTATGCCAAGAAATTTGAAAACCTAGGTGAAATGGACAAGTCTTTAGAAAAATATAATCTACCAAAACTCAATGAAGAAGAAGCAGAAAGCCTGAACAGACCAATAACAGCAGATGAAATTGAAGCAGTAATCAAAAAACTCCCAACACACAAAAGCCTGGGACCAGATGGTTTCACAGGAGAATTTTACAAAGCATTTAAGGAAGAGCTAACCCCTATCCTTCACGGACTTTTTGAAAAAATCCAAAATGAAGGAAGGCTCCCAAACTGTTTTTTATGAAGCCAGCATCATCCTAATCCCCAAACCAGATAAATATACAGCAAAGAAAGAAAACTTCAGGCCCATATTGCTGATGAACATAGACGCTAAAATCCTCAACAAAATATTGGCAAACCACATCCAACAATACATTAAAAAGATCATACACCATGACCAAATGGGATTCATCTCAGGGATGCAAGGTTGGTTCAACATATGCAAATCAGTAAATGTAATACATCACATAAACAAAAGCAAAGACAAAAATCACATGATCATATCAATAGATGCAGAAAAAGCATTTGATAAGGCACAGCACCCATTTATGATAAAAACACTCAGCAAAGTGGGAATAGAGGGAGCATTCATCAACATTATCAAGGCCATATATGAGAGACCTACAGCCAACATCATACTCAATGAGCAAAAACTAAAATCTTTTCCACTATGATTAGGAACAAGACAAGGTTGTCCACTTCCACCACTTCTATTCAATATAATGTTAGAAGTCTTAGCCATAGCAATTAGACAAGAAAAGGAAATAAAAGGCATCCAAATTGGAAAGGAGGAAACAAAACTATCATTGTTTGTAGATGACATGATAGTGTACATAGAAAATCCTATAGTCTTGGCCCAAAAACTGCTTGACCTAATAAATGAATTTGGCCAAACAGCTGGATACAAAGTCAATATCCAGAAATCAAAGGCATTTTTGTATACTAACAATGAAACAGCAGAAGCAGAAATCAAGAAAAAAATCTCATTCATTATAGCAAAGAGAAAAATAAAATACCTAGGACTAAACCTAACCAAGGAGGTAAAAGACCTGTATGCAGAAAACTACACAACACTGAAAAAAGAAATCAAGGAAGACACAAACAAATGGAAACATATACCATGTTCATGTATCAGAAGGATTAATATCATCAAAATGTTCATACTACCCAAAGCAAATTACAGATTCAATGCAATACCTATTAAATTACCAATGGCATATTTCACAGACATAGAACAAACACTTCAAAAATTTATATGGAACCATAAATGACCTCGAATAGCTGCTGCAATTTTGAGAAAGAAGAGCAAAGTAGGAGGGATCACAATACCTGACACCAAACTGTATTACAAGGCCACTGTAATCAAAACAGCCTGGTACTGGCATAAAAACAGGCACATAGGCCAGTGGAATAGAACAGAGAGCCCAGAAATAAACCCAATTCACTACAGTCAATTAATATTCAACAAAGGAGGCAGCAACATAAAATGGAGTAAAAGTAGCCTCTTCAACAAGTGGTGTTGGGAGAACTGGAAAGCTAAATGCAAAAAAAAAAAAAAAAAAGAAACCTGAGCATCAACTTACACCATACACAAAAATAAATTCAAGGTGAATAAAAGATTTAAATATAAGCCATGACACCATTAATGTCCTAGAGGAGAATGCAGGCAGGAAAATCTCAGATATTTCATGCAGCAACATTTTTACTGATATGTCCCCTAAAGCAAGGGACATAAAGGAAAGAATAAACAAATGGGATCTCATCCAAATAAGAAGCTTCTGTATGGCTAAAGAAAACAGTATTAAAATAAAAGAGAACCAACTGTATGGGAAAACACATTTTTCAATGATACCTCAGGCAAGGGTTTAATCCCCAAAATATATAAAGAACTTACACAACTCCATTCTAAGAAGACAAGCAACCCAATTAAAAAATGGGCAAAGGACTTGAGCAGACACTTCTCCAAGGAGGGCATACAGAGGATCCAGAGACACATGAAAAGATGCTCAATATTTCGAGCTATCAGAGAGATGCAAATAAAACCACAATGAGATACCACTTCACACCAGTCAGAATGGATGCCATAAACAAAGCAACAAACAACAAGTGTTGGAGAGGTTGTGGAGAAAAGGGGACCCTAGTGCACTGTTGGTGGGACTGCAGACTGGTACAACCACTATGGAAAGCAGTATGGAATTTTCTCAGAAAACTAAAAATGGATCTACCTTTTGACCCAGCAATTCCACTGCTAGGATTATATCCTAGGAACCCTGAAACACCTATCCAAAAGATCCTATGCACCCCAATGTTCATAGCAGCACAATTTACAATAGCCAAGTGTTGGAAGCAACCTAGGTGCCCATCAGTAAACGAATGGATCAAGAAACTATGGTACATCTACACAATGGAATTCTATGAAGCAGAAAGAAAGAAGGAGCTCCTACCCTTTGTGACAGCATGGATGGAACTGGAGAGCATTATACTAAGCGAAATAAGCCAGGAGGTGAAAGACAAATACCATATGATCTCACCTTTAACAGGAACCTAGTCAACAAAACAAACGAACAAGCATAATATAACCAAAGACATAGAAATTGAGAACAGGCTGACAGTCACCAGAGGGGAGAGCGGAGGGAATTTCAGGGCAAAAGAGGAAGGGTTTGGAGCAACAGTATGAAAGCCACATGGACAAAAACTAGGTGGGGTGGATATGGGTGGGAGATGGGGAGGGTTGGGGCAGTGGGCTGGGATGTGAGTAAAAGACAGATAACTGTACAAGAATAATTAAAAAGAAAAAAGAAAGAATAGTGGACAATAGGCTACATATAGAAACACTAATAGGCTTCTCATTTGTCAATACCTGTGTGCCAGGCATTGAGCTTGGTAGTGAGGGAGGGAATGATGAGTCAGACTAGGATTCTGCCCTCATAAAACTATTTAACTGAATTTGTAAAAAAAGAGCTGTATTTAAATATTTAAATAATTGTGGATATTTGATTTATGTACACTGAATACAGGGCTGATCCATATGAAGATTTACACAGTTATGTCAGAGCCTGTTGCCTTGTTCCATCTCATTATGGCTGCCCATCTCTACTTACCTTCTTACCTAGACAGATGGAGACTCACTGATTCAAGTTAAGATGTTAGCTGACAATATTCTTTATTTGTTCAGTGGTATTAAATGCCAAGTTGCTTTTCTACCTAAAATCCTGTTGCCAAATGAAGTCTGTGAACTGGGATTGCTAATCTACTTTGGTCGAGTGTTGGGGGGGGGCAGGAAGTTGGGCGCACAGGTGGAGAGTACACATATATATGAAACTGTCAGAAAAATGTCATTTGAACCACATCTGTCCCTCCTGTTTTCCTCCAGTCCCATCTGATACAAGGTGTCACACATGCCAAATAACTCTTAGTCACAACCAATATTAAAAGGTGGTGACTTGGGAACCTACAGTCCCTAGGATATGATGATATTAGGAGGTCTACACCAGGATCTCTTGAGAAGGGTGATAAATGGAATCACCTTCAGGCACGTCCCCACCGGCTTGGTGGGGTCTGCTGGTGTGTCTAGGAAGCCCCTTAAACATAGCCTTCTTTTAGTGTGGGCTGTCTCTGATGGTGGCTATGTTTCTAGAGTTCTTTTTTTTTATTGTTTAAGTACAATTGTCTCTATGATCTCACCTATAAGTAGAGTTCTTCTACCAAACACAAGCTTTTAAATTGATTTTGCTTTTTACTTTAGCTGATTTAGAAACTGCTTTTAGATCTATAGATGGGTAACCTGAGTTTTGCAGATATCTTTAGCCAGGAGGCCCCTGAATGATCACATAATTACCTGGGAAGCCCTGGCCTCTTGGCCTTGCTGGTGAGCCCTTCTTGTAGTCATTCCAGAAGACTACTGCTTCAGAGTTCAGGCTGTGGCTCTATAGAGACTTGTGCTCGAATCCTGACTTTCCCGTTATCAGGTCTGTGATCTTGTAAAGGTTAATTTTACTTTTTCTAAATCTCAGTTTCCCTATCCAGAAAATGGATTGTTGTGAGAATTTAATGCGATAATGCCTTTAAAGATCCTGGCAAATAGCCCTCAAAAGATGGTGATGCTTGTTATTAACAATAATAATATAAAATTGAGTTTAATATAACATGTAGTCTAAACTTAGCTGTTGTTACATCTGAGATATAATGAATCTGAGATCTGAGAACTGAATGTCTCACATGTTCCTCACAAGACCAGTCTTGGACGTGGGTGAAATGGAAGGATTTTCTTGTTCTGAGCCTCTGTCAGTCTGCACACTAGTTACTTTATATCAGCTTTGCTTAACCATATCTCTGGTCACCACATTTTTTATCCCTCTGGGGTGCCACTGTTATATACATTTACTCATTCCTCTTGAGGATCCGGGAAGGGTCTCCAATTTTGATGAGACCACTGCTCTCCTCAGTATGTGCATCCAGTCCTCCTGGGGGATCCCTTTACCATTTTCTCAAAGACCCATTTTCCTCTATAGTCTGGATCAAGGACTTGTGCACAAGACACTATCATTCCAAATCACCAAAAGTTATGACTGGAGTTTGAAAGCAGATGTAACTTTTTATCTCTCAGCCTCTCCCACCTCACCTGAGCCTTGGGTCCCCTTCTTTCTGTCCACCTCAGCCTCAACAGCTCTCTCTGTGTCCTGAACCTACTATGATTTTCCACTGGCTTGAGTATTTCCCAGTCCTAGAACCTCATTGCCAAGGGACTTGGGCTTCAAGACATTAGCAGAATGAGCTGCTGAGTCCTGTGAATCTGACCCACAGCCAAATCTAGGTGCCTGACCCTTTAGTCATGGTCTGTCTCTCTGAGACACTTTTCATACTAGTGTTTCAGATGCACCCTTTTTTTGCTCAAACATCACTAGCCCCTTGTGAGGTAGGCAACCCCATAACTCCTTTAGAGAAAAATCAGATTATCTGATGATGTGTGAACTCAGTTCCCACTTCTCTCTGTCTCAGTGCATTTTGTCACTTATCTTTCATCCTCAGAGATGGGCTGTCTTACCTTTTCTCTGCCTTACTCTGGGTCACTTCCTTTCCTGCTACCTGAGAGATTCATCTTGGTCATCCCACATCTTCTTCATCTTCAGTCTTCGTCTCCCCATGGTCTGATTCTTTTCTACTTTTAGATTCCCATGGCACATTCTCCAAAAAACTGGAAAACAAAAAAGCCTTTCTTCACCAAACCCCAAAGTCCTTGGCTGATCTTTCTATCTACACAGACTTCCTTTTGAAATTGCTTTCACCCCTGGAAGATGATCTGGATGCTTATTTTAACCTGTTCTTACCTAAGTGGGAAAAAAGTGAGAACACACAGTGCTTTTCCTGGACCTGCAAACTTTTTGGCTACCACAGTCAGTCTCTATGTCTGAATGATTCTGTCTTCATTGTCTCTTACATCTGTCTTTGCTGCCTATTTCTGCTCCTCCCCATGCCTTCTTGGTCCAAGTCTCTATTACCTTAAACCTGGGATATTGCCTAAACTTTCTAACCTATCTTTCCAATTTGAGGCCATGTATAAGCAGTTGGCAGGTAAATTGTTGGAAAACAACACTTTGGCCATGCCATACTTCTGCTAGCAAAATTGGGCTAGTTCTCTATCACACACAGGACAGCATCCAAAAATTTAAACTTCTACAGGCAGAACTGCCTGCAGTTAGATCATACCCTTTTTCTAATCTCATTTCTTTTAAAGGCCCAAGTCTACCTCCAATGATCACTGAATAATGATCACTGAAACACCACCTCATACTTCTCAGTGTTCATGCCATTATTGGTCTAGTCTCCCCTTTGAAACAAATTTTCCTTCCTGTTTACTCTTTGAAATTGTGTATGTTCTTTTAGACTTGTCCATCTCTTCTGCAAGATTTCACCTGACCTTAAAATTAACCTCTCTTTTATCATCGTACTTTGTGTCTTGATGGCTCTCCTTCTCTCCCCCAAGTATAAAGGGAAGTTTAAACACTTTATCTAAGAGTTCTAAGTAAAATATCTTTGGACCAAAATTCACCATTTCACTAGGTACATATAGAATCAAAGCATTTCCTCTTCATCTATTGCCTTAAATTTTTTCAGTACAAACAATACTGATTATTAGAAAAGATTCTAGAAATACTGATTAGTAAATACAAAAATCTTGCAACACAGAGATGACTGTGTTAATATTTTGGTATATAACTTTTCAGTATTTTTTATGGCACATATTCTTATTTATTTATGAAGTATTTCTAATCATCCAGCTACCTCACACAAGGAATAAAATGACAGATTAGAGGCATATGAAATCTACCAGGGTGTGCTGATATTCTATTCTGTTTATTTATTTATACCCATCTTTATAATTTGTAATATTGTAATATGTATAATATGTAATATTATAAAGATAGGTATAAAATATTTTAATATATAAATGTAAAATATACATATGTATATAAGCACATAAACATACATATGCAATATATATTATAAATACATATGCATGTGTATATACATATATAGCACATATATTTACAAAAATGAGATCATATTATACATTCTATTTTGTAACTTTCTTGTTGTAATATATCATCTACATCTCTATCAATAAGTATGCATATACATCACCTTTTTTCTTTTCATCTTAATCATTTTTAAGTGTACAGTAAAGTACACCTTATTGTGTAATAGATCTCTAGAACTTTGTCATCTTGTAGAAATGAAACTCTCTGCCAACAACTCCCCTTTTCTCCCTTGTCCAAGCCCCTGGAAACCACCATCTTGTTTTCTATTTCTAAGAGTTAGACTATTTTAGATACCACATCTAAGAGAAATTATGCAGCCTTTGTCTTTTTGTGACTGGTTTATTTTATTTAGTATAATATCCTTAAGAGTTATCCACTTTGTTGCATTATGAAAGTATTTACTTGTATTTAATTGCTGAATAGTATTCCATTGTATATATATACCCCATTTTCTTTATCTGTTTATCTGTCAGTGGCATTTAGATTACTTCCATCTCTTGGGTATTGTGAATAGGACTATAAGAAACATGGGTATGCACATGTTTCTTTGAGATCCTGTCTTCAGTTCTTTTGGATATGTGCAAGAAGTGGGATTGCTAAATCATATGGTAATTTTATTTTCAAGTTTTTGAGGAACCTCCATACTGTTATCCATAGCAGCCACACCATTTTACATTCCTATAAACAGTGCACAAGGTTTTCAATTTCTTTGCATTCTTGCCAATAATTCTTGCCAACACTATTTTCTGTTTTTTTTTTTTTTTTTTTTTTGTTATTTTAAGGACCATCCTAATGGGTATGAGGTGATATCTCATTGTTGTTTTGATTTGCATTTTCCTGGTGCTTAGAAATGTCAAGCATCCTTTTATATGCTTCTAAGCCCTTTGTATATCTTCTTGGAGAAACATCTATTTGAGTATTATTTGTTGTTTTTTGTAGCAAAGTTGTAGGAATTCTTGATATGTTCTTGCTATTAACCCTTTATCAGATATGATTTGCAAATATCATCTCCATTCTGTAGGCTGCCTTTTAATTCTATTGATTACTTCCTCTCCTCAGAGAATTGTGTAAGTTTGATGTAGGCCTACTTGTCTATTCTTGCTTTTGTTGCCTGTGCATTTGGTATCATATCCAAGAAATAATTGTCAAATCTAATGCCATGAAGCATTTCCTCTATGTTTCCTTCTAAGAGTTTTATAGTTTTAGGTCTTATATTTTGGTGTTTAATCCATTTTGAGTTAATTTTTGTATCTAGTGTAATATTAGGGTCCAGCATTATCCTTTTGCATGTGGGTATTCAATGTTCCCAACACTATTTATTTTGGCTAGTATAGCTTTTTAATATATATTAAACCAGGATGTACGAGACCTCTAGCTTCATTTTCTTTCTCCATGTTGAGATGTTTAAGGATTGAATTTATGTCTCATCCAGTCCCTGTGTCTTCCTGTCTACGAGCTGAATGTCAATGGCATGTAGCTTGAAGCTCATGTTGAAGGCAGCAGCAGAGCCACTGGAACACTGAGTGCTGGAATGACTGACAGAGCACAGCACCCATCCTCTCCACCCTCCTCCCACCCCGACCTGCATTGGATGATTACATGATCAAGAAATAAGCCTCTGCATTGTTCATCTATTGAAACTTTGGGATTTCTGTGTCCCAGACGTTGGCCAACATTACATAATACCATACATATGAAGAAGTAATGAGAATGGGAGCATAGTGGATACAGTTTGGAGTTAGTTTGCCCCAGATGCTGTGCATCAAGTTGCCTTTATTACTGTAAGAAATTACAAAGATGAGGAAAATAAACTTCCATTCCTTGTGTGGCAATGAACATATACACTGATAAACAGGTATCTTAATGGCTCATCTGAATTGGCTTTATAGCCAGAGCTAGAAAATAAAGTTGAAATTATTTTTGATTCTTTTCTCCCCTTTGTGGGAAGAAAGTGTTAATGTTAGGACTTTTTATTTCACCTAGCATTTTTATACATGACTCTCTTTTATCTTCTACACAGCCCTGTGAGGTAATAAAATCTTATTGATTTGGGGCTCAGAGAGGTTTATTGAGTTGCCCATGGCCACATGATTTCAGATTCAAACTCAGGTTTTCTGAATTCTATGTGGTACTCTGTGTGTATCTATAAAATCTCCTTTCCATAAGGAAAAGCAATTTCAAGAACCCTATCCCAGCCAGTTTTTCTCCCTTGCAAAGATGAAAGGAAGGCTGGAGGCATTCCTGGCTCAAGCCACAGTAATCAGTGGAGGCCTTTGCGGTAGGTCAGAGCCTCAGTCCATACTTTCAGGTGTGAAAAAAAAGTTCACTTCTTCATTTTCCTGAACTCAAATGAAATCAGACTCAGAAACTTCATCTTGATAGGCTTCTGAGATATTCAGACTTAATCATTATGTGTACCTCTCCTGTCTCAAAGTAACCCAGATGGCTATGTGGTATGTGAGAAAAGAGGGCCAGGGTCTTTTATATCCAGCCCATTCTCATTGCCATATAGACCCTCAGTGGGCTAACCGAGATGTCAGGTGGCTCTGCTTTGCTGCCATCTTTGGGGCATACATCATTCTGGTTCCACCTCCTTAAATGTAACTTTAAGACCACTGAGATCTTGCTACCTTGTTTGGGTGCTCTCTCACAGGGTGTGGGCCTCTGTTCTCACCTCCCAGCATTGTTCCTGGAGGGAAATCTCTCTTTCTTCTTTATGGTTATCCTGAAAAGCTAAGTACATTATCACTTTGATGAACTGAGGATGTTTCCATAGAAGGAAAAATCCATGGTCTTCCTCATTTGGGGATTTTGCAAAAATCCTGGAGGCAAAGATAACTAAGGAGTGGGGATCTTCCCTGAAATGGGGTACCTTAGTATATAGATTAAGCACAATCAAATTGGCTTACTACAAAATTTGTTTCAGTCAAAATTGTTCATAATTGTGTTGGAGACTCATTCATTCACAAATACTGAATACCTTCCTTTTGCTAGGCTATCATCCAGACAGTAGAGAGATGATGGTGGATATGGACCTTGTAGTCTAGTAGAATAACTTCTGATAATGATAGGTGCTGTGAAGTTTAGAAAACAGAATAATGGAGAGAGTGTGAGAGAAGGTGGAACAGAGTTCTGTCTCTGAAGGGGCAATGTTTGAGCTGAAACCTGAATTATGAAAGCTTCATGGTAACTGTGAGACCACACCATGCAGTGGTCTGTGGATAATGTATTTCAGGCAGTGGCATTCAGGTACCAAGGTCCTAAGACTATGGAAAGAAATCTGGATTTTAGTCCAGTCCAGTGATAAGCTTTGGAAGTTTTAAGATTGGTGGACTAAAGGTTAGACATGGAACATCAACTTCCTGTACCAGTCTTTACCTTTCAGGAATTTAGTATTTGCACTTACAGCCAAGATGGAGGTATATGTAAAAACAGCTCACCTCCTTGCACAACCACATCAAAATTACAATGGTAGTATAGGAAAACCATCACTCAGATCCATCAGAAATCAAGTTGAATGGAAGTTTGACAACTATGGAATTAAAGAAACCACATCCATCCAGACTGGTAGGAGGGGTGGAGACATGGAGAGCCTGAACCAGCTGGTCCCACACCCAAGTGTGGTGGGTAAAAATTTGGGAGGGATATCTTGGGAATGAGGAGTCCCAGCCCCACATCAGGCCCCTAGCCCAGGATTCTGGTGCTAGGAAGATAAGCCCCTGTAACTTCTGGCTACAAAAACCAGCGGGTATAGCTCTGGCTGGTGTGGTTCAGTGGATTGAGCATCGGCCTACAAACCAAAGGGTCTTCAGTTCAATTCCTAGTCAGGGCATGTACCTGGGTTGCAGGAGAGGTCCCCAACAAGGGGTATATGAAAGGCAACTGCACATTGATATTTCTCTCCCTCCATTCCCCTCTCAAAAATAAATAAATAAAATCTTACCCCCCCCAGGGGGTAATGAATTGTTAAAAGAAACTTCTGGAGTCCCAAGCAGTTCCTTTTAAAGAACCCACATGTACACTTAACTCAGACTCACTACCTCTGAGCTCCAGCACTGGAGTAGCAGCTTGAAAGGCACCAGCGGCATATAGGGAAAGACTGAAGTGTCTGGCATCAAGGTAAGAGCTGAGGGACAGCTTTCTCTCAAACAGAAAAGTGTGCAGAAGCCATTGTTCCTTTTCTGAACCCTCCCAACACAGAGCCACAGATCCTGCAGGCAGGTGCCATATCTGAGACTCCATCAACCTGGCTAACACTGTTTGCCCCACACTAGAGATCGCCTGAAGCTCAGCACTACCCAACTTACAGGCCCACCCAAGCTGTTAACAGTGGCTTCTCCATATGAATGGCTGGTCTTGGCTCATGCTTCACAACTTCCTAAATTCTCTCAAACTAGTAACAGACAGCCTCAGTAAGCCCCTAGCCCCTGTATCTCTTGCTAAGTGGTCCCAGGCCCATCAGTGCAAGCAGCCAGCCTATATTCACAGTTTGGCTTTACCTGGCACTCTCAAAGACTAGCAAAAATAGCAGCCATGTGCAGATTGCCTTATAGCTCATGCAATGTGGCCCTGGGCAGAATACAGGTGAGAACTGACCTTGGTCTGTACGATCTGGGAAACCCCAGAGCCTGTGCACTCAGGGACAGCTACAGATCACGTTGGAGTACTACCACCATGCCCCTGCACAGCTGATCCTCCACAGAGGATAGGGATTGGTGGTCAGTGGTCATAGCTAGTCCTCCCAGCTGACTGGCCTGGGTAAATTTCTTCCATTGACCCACCAACAGCAACCAGGGTGCAACTACAAGAGGAGGGTGTACTCAGTCCATACAGAGGGTGAACCTCAAGTGCCAGCTTAGGTGATAGGGGAGACTGTGCCACTGGACCCTACAGGACACCTACTACATAGGCCACACTACCAATACAGGGAATCGTAGCAGCTCTACTTAATACTCACACATAGAAACAAACACTAGGAGGCTGTCAAAATGAGGAGACAAAGAAACACAGACCAAATGAAAGAAAGATCAAAACTACAGTAAAAGAACTAAACAAAATGGAGATAAGCAATCTATCAGATCCAGAGTTTAAAACACTGGTTATAAGGATGCTCAAGGGACTTAGTGAGGATCTCAACATCATAAAAAAGATCCAGTAAGATATGAAGGATACACTAATTGAAATAAAGAATAGTTTATAGGAAAAAAACAGTAAAGTTGATGAAGCAAAGAGTCAAATCAATGATTTGGAACACAAGGAAGCAAAAAATAACCAATCAGAACAAGAAGAAAAAAGAATCCAAAAAATGAGGATGGTGTGAGTAGCTCCTGGGACAATTTCAAGTGTTCCAACATTGCCATAATAGGGTGCCATAGGAGAAGAGAAATGGCAAGAATGGGAAGTCTATTTGAAAAAAATAATGAAAAAAACCTCCCCTAATTTTGTGAAGGAGATAGAAATGGTAGCCCAGGAAGCACTGAGAGTCCCAAACAAGATGCATGCAAAAAGGCCCACTCCAAGACACATCATTATTAAAATGCCAAAGGTTAAAGATAAAGAGAGAATCTTAGAAGCAGCAAGAGAAAAGCAATTAGTTACCTACAGGAGAATTTCCATAGATTTTCAGCTCATTTTTCTAAAGAAATTTTGCAGGCTAGAAGGGATTGGTGAGAAATATTCAAAATGATGAAATGCAGAGAGACCTACAGCCAAGATTGCTCTACCCAGCAAAGCTATCATTTAGAATTGAAGGGCAGCTAAAGAGCTTCCCTGACAAGAAAAAGCTAAAGGAGTTCATCATCACAAAACCATTATTATATGAAATGTTTCTTGTTTAAGAAAAAGAAGAAGGTCAAGATTATGAACAATAAAATGGCAATGAATATATATATTTCAACAATTGAATCTAAAAAACAAACTAAACAAACAAGAAGAATAGAGTCAGAATCATAGATATGGAGAGTGTTTTGATGGTTGCCAGAAGGGAGGATTGCTGGGGGAATGGGTGAAGAAATGAGGGGAATAAGAAATACAAATTGGTAGTTACAGAATAGCTATAGGGATGCAAAGTACAGTACAGGAAATGGAGAAGCCAAAGAACTTATACTCATAACCCATGGACATGAACAAATGTGTGGGTGTTGCCAGAGGGAGTGGTGGGTGGAGGGGGGCAAAACGGGAAATATTGGGACCACTATAATAGGATGATCAATAAAATATAATTTAAAAATAATAAAAAATTAAAAAATGATGGAAAAAACAGAATTTAGGATTCAACTGGAGAGGTAAAACCTATGTACAATAATACTATAGTTTAGTTTGCTTTAGAGTTTTTGAGGAACTAAGTTTCTTTTCATACTGAAATCTCAAAACAACCTTGTGAACTGAATAGGACAGGTAAGGAAACTATAAATCATTTATGTAAGTCATCCCTTGAATCTGGTCCTATTTTTCCTACATGACTGCATTAGGTACTCCTGTTGATTCATTAGGAAGCTGATCCTGTCTGCACTCTGCTCCTGGTTGAGCTATTCACTAGTGCCCCGCCCCCCCCTGCCCCCGCTCCCACCCAGTATGCCTCTCTACCTTGCATATATTTTTATTTTTTAAAAAAAAGATTTTATTTATTCATTTTTAGACAGAGGGGAAAGGAAGGAGAAAGAGAGGGAAACATCAGTATGTGGTTGCTTTTTTGCACCCCCTATGGGGACCTGGCCCACAACCCAGGCATGTGCCCTGACTGGGAATCAAACCGGTGACCCTTTGGTTCACAGGCTGGCATTCAATCCACTGAGCCACACCAGCCAGGGCTCTAACTTGCATGTATTTTTAGTACTGCACACATTTTGAACATGTTTGATGTTGTGAGTTCTTATGACAGTCAGGGACTGTGCTTTTTTCTTTTTTATGCCCTAAATGAGCAAAATCGGCATTCAAACCTGTGTGTTGATTGAGTACATGTCAGCCATATAACACTGACTTATGAAAGGAAAACAAGCTGGGCATGGACTGGCAAGGTGGAGGAGAGCCTCATGGACAAAGGGATTTGTGTTTACATCTGGAGATGACAGGGGAACATTTCAGGCAGGAGGCCCAGATGAGCAGGCAGAGGCACTTCTTGGCTTCTGAACCTACTGAGCATGGTGTATGTGAGCAGAGCAGGTGAGGGTCAGTGGAGAAAAAGTGTGCCCAAGGGAGGCAGTTCATGCCCAGGAGCAGGAGTGATATGGATGGAGAATGATCTGGGCCCACACAGTAGAGGGCTACAAATGCCAGGCTCTGGAATGAGAATTTATTGGGTAGACTGTGAGGGGATCCAATGAGGGTTTCTTAGTAGGGACAATCACATGATGAAGCTGGTATTTTAGAAAACTTGAGCTGACTCTTGATGACCTCAAGAACAAGAGAAGCCAGCATATGTGAGAGAAGCCCGCGTATATGAGAGAAGCCAGGAGGAATTTTTCACAATTTGTGCCTCAGGTACTAAGTTCTTGGGAGAAGGTGGTGGGAATGGAAGAGAAGGCACAGAGAGGTGGCAGAACATTAGGCAGGCTCCGATGGCAAAGGGAGCCTTCATTGCCCCTGAGGAAGTTGGTGTGAGTTTCCTGTGAATTCATATCCTGGTTCTGTCTCTTACTGGGATGTTTTGAGGGTTGAGAAAAATAACATAGATAAAGTATCTGAATGACATGTGTTGAGCAAGTGGCATCTCTTGCCTATCACCAGGACTGGAAGTCTGGACACTCCTTGGTAAATCCTGGTATTAGAGTTACCAAGGAAAATATAACTTGGTCAGAGCAACATGGATAGAACAGCAAGATCAGCTTCAGCAGTGGGTGTTGGCCTACATGGCCAGCAGATTCCTCCCAGTGGGTGATGAAGGGCCTTTGTGCTGCATCAGAGGACCCCATCCTCTTCCTGGAGGAGTGGGGTGGCCAGGTGCCATAAGAAATGCATCCTTAAGCAGAACAAAGGAGCACACATTAGGCCTGAACAGAGAAAAAAATGTTCCCATGTAAGGTTGCTTTACTCTTAGTAAGGAAAGTGTCCTAGGACCCAGAAAGGCTGCATGCATGAGACTGCCTTTCCCAACAAAGTGAGCCGTCTAGGTACACCTGTGAATGGGTTGGTATGGTGGATAAAAGCATGGACTTTGAAGTCAGACCTGGGATTCAGTCTAAATTGTAAGCTTTATAAGGATAGGAGCTGTGAGTGCCTGTTCATTTTATCTCTCCAAGAGGGCCTGCCCCAGGGCCTGCTATGTGGTTGGTGATGTGTAAGTTAATGAACTCTAGCTACATGGTTTACTAGTTTCATGTCTTTGGGGAAATTGCTTAATCTCAGTTGTCATCTTTAAAATGGGGAAAATTATAGTAGCTAGCTGATAAGTTTTGATAATTAAATGAGTTAATAAATGTAAAGTCTCACTTAGCAAAGCGCCTTGTGTATAGGGAGCTTAATCAAAGTTAGCAGCTTTATTACTATTAATGTTATTTTATTAATCAGAACAAGCTTTGGGGTTTATGGAAAAGAGAAAAGGAGTTAGCTAAATTGATTTTGCTAAGAAGAACTTAGTCCCCATTGAAATAGAATATTTTGAACATCATGACAACCAGTGAATCACTGAGTCTTGCAGGTCTCCCCATTCTCAAAACACTTTGGGATTCACATGTACACTCAGTTTTACTTGCAAATGATAGTCACAGATTATTTAGTCAGAGTTATAAAGGGTCATTTTGGTTTTTCACACTGTTGGTAACTTCCCAATTGCAAATAATGGATTTCTTTGACAGATATTTTGGCAGCAACTTGACATATTTTTGTTAGCTAATCAAGTAGTCATCACACTTTCCTGGGCATGTTGAAAGCTTTCAACATCATAATTACCTACTCATTTCAATCACTATTTCTTCGACAACCAACCACCATGATAACTACTTTCAGGGGATTTTAAAAAAGTGGGAACACCTTATCCTAGGTCCTCTGGGCATTTTGTGGAAAAACAAACAAGTGGGCAACCTGAAACATGGCATTTTATTGGCAGCTATTCGGGGGAAATGTGTGAAATAGAGCAATTTGACATTACAAAATTATCTAGAAGACAAAGAAAATGAGTCTTCACAGGTAATATATATTACATTCTTGGTTTTGACATACCACCTGCTTATGAACTACATACAGGTTGTACTTACATTTACAATGTATTTCTTATGCATTATTCTTTCATTACAGTATTCCTTATTAATAAATTTCCTATTGAGAATTTATTAATGAACTATATCTACATAAATATCCCAGAATTAAAGATTCTTAATAAATGTATTACAGTTAAGGACTTAATAAATTAAAATTTATGCCCACTTGAATATGGCAGAATGATTTGTAAACTAAAGACTTGACCAAGTGTAATTTTCTTGTCATTCCAATTACTGCTGATAATGAGTCTGATCAGCTCCATTCCATCTAGGTGGTGGTAGCATTTGCTGAATGAGCTAGTGGTGTAAATATCAGAATCAGACGGAAGTGAGTTTATGCCTTGGCTCTACCACTTATCTGTTGTGGCCTTGAGTAATAATCTCATCTTCCTAAGACTTTTTCTATCTTATAATGTGGGGATAATAGTACTTATATTATAGATTTATTGTGAGGATAAATAAGATCAGGTTTGTAAAAAATGCTAATTACAGAGAGCATGTCATAATAAATGCTCAGAAAAAAGAAACAAGATTATATGATTTTTATTGCTAGAGACAGAGAAATACATTATTCATATTACAGAAGTGTGAGTAGATCAAAGTATACTGGAGAGTCTGTGAAGCGGATGTAGTAACAGTTTTAAGGTTTTCACCACAACATAAACAGAAACTAAGTGTTGAAGGCTGGTTAAGGGATCTTATGGAATAGTCCCAGGGAACTGGACTGTCTAGATCTTTTCATCCTTCCAGAATGATTGCCATTATAGAGGCTATGTCAATCTCAACAAAAAGCAACTTACTAACAGTGTAAAAAATTGGCTAACCAAATAGCTATTGAATAGATGCTTTGATGGCCAAAATATGCGATGCCAGAACATTGGTTTGGAAACCTTTTTATACTTAATTGACCAATTTTTGTGGGTTGAATTGGCTCTCATTATATAGATGGAACCATCAGTCTGGGCATATATTTATATAAGAAATGTGTATTTACTACCCAAAGCAATTTACAGATTCAATGCAATACCTATTAAAGTACCAATGGCATATTTCACAGACATAGAACAAACACTTCAAAAATTTATATGGAACCATAAATGACCTTGATTAGCTGCTGCAATTTTGAGAAAGAAGAGCAAAGTAGGAGGGATCACAATACCTGATACCAAACTGTATTACAAGGCCACTGTAATCAAAACAGCCTGGTACTGGCACAAAAACAGGCACATGGACCAGTGGAATAGAACAGATAGCCCAGAAATAAACCCAATTCTCTATGGTCAATTAATATTTGACAAAGGAGGCAGCAACATAAAATGGAGTAAAAGTAGCCTCTTCAACAAGTGGTGTTGGGAGAACTGGACAGCTACATGCAAAAAAAAAAAAGAAAAAGAAAAAAGAAAAAAGAAACTCGAGCACCAACTTACACCATACACAAAAATAAATTCAAGGTGAATAAAAGATTTAAATATAAGCCATGGCACCATTAAAGTCCTAGAGGAGAACATAGGCAGGAAAATCTCAGATATTTCATGTAGCAACATTTTTACTGATATGTCCCCTAAAGCAAGGGACATAAAGGAAAGAATAAACAAATGGGATCTCATCCAAATAAGAAGCTTCTGTATGGCTAAAGAAAACAGTATTAAAATAAAAGAGAACCAACTGTATGGGAAAACATATTTTCCAATGATACCTCAGACAAGGGTTTAATCCCCAAAATATATAAAGAACTTACACAACTCCATTCTAAGAAGACAAGCAACCCAATTAAAAAATGGGCAAAGGACTTGAACAGATACTTCTCCAAGGAGGGCATACAGAGGATCCAGAGACACATGAAAAGATGCTCAATATTTCGAGCTATCAGAGAGATGCAAATTAAAACCACAATGAGATATCACATCACACCAGTCAACATGGACACCATAAATAGAGCAACAAACAACAAGTGTTGGAGAGGTTGTGGAGAAAAGGGAACCCTAGTGCACTGTTGGTGGGATTGCAGACTGGTACAACCACTATGGAAAGCAGTATGGAATTTTCTCAGAAAACTAAAAATGGATCTACCTTTTGACCTAGCAATTCCACTGCTAGGATTATATCCTAGGAACCCTGAAACACCAATCCAAAATAACCTGTGCACCCCAATGTTCATAGCAGCACAATGTACAATAGCCAAGTGTTGGAAGCAACCTAGGTGCCCATCAGTAAATGAATGGATCAAGAAACTGTGGTACATTTACACAATGGAATTCTATGCAGCAGAAAGAAAGAAGGAGCTCCTACCCTTTGCAACAGCATGGATGGAACTGGAGAGCATTATGCTAAGCAAAATAAGCCAGGAGGTGAAAGACAAATACCATATGATCTCACCTTTAACAGGAACCTAGTCAACAAAACAAACAAACAAGCATAATGTAACCAAAGACACTGAAATTGAGAACAGGCTGACAGTCACCAGAGGGGAGAGGGGAGGGAATTCCAGGGCAAAAGGGGAAGGGTTTAGAGCAACAAGTATAAAAGTCACATGGATAAAAACTGAGGGGGGGGGGTGGAAATGGGAGGGAGGTGGGGAGGGCTGGGGCAGTGGGCTAGGATGGGAGTAGAAGACAGAAAACTGTACAAGAACAACAATTAAAATAAAATTAAATTAAAAAAAGAAATGTGTATTTAAACTTATAGTACAGGGACAAATTAGAAATTTTAGTAAAATGATAGTTATTAAATTGAAATCAAAGGCTTGTCAAAAAACAGACAGGGCATTGATATTGGGGGGAAAGGAGGAAATGTATTAATAAGTAAAATAGTTTGATAGTTTGCTACTCCAACAATTAGTCTATTGGATTTATATAGATTTTTGAATCTCATAAATCTATCTATTTCCCAGTTGTTACTGCTATAAACAATAAAAAATTGTTACTTAATTGGTAAGACAATTCTTTATGTTCAAGATTTTCTTGGACCATCAAAACAAACAAGTGCTTGATAATTTCTGTTTATTTTATTCAGGGTCTCATGTTTCTTTATTATAGAAAAAATGTGAAATTATTTTTGGAAATATAGTGGATTTAGGTCTGGGTACAAAAATAAATTACTGCTTAAGGGGCCAGAAGACAAGGTGATATTATGTGTTTAATTTGCTCAGTTATGAAAGAACCTTCAGGGTATTGGGTTATGAAAAACAGTGGTTATTTTGAGAGAAAATGGAGCCAAATTGGGTGGATTTTAAACACTTTCCAATGTGTTTAGTATTGGATGCAACCTCCAGGATGGGTGGGGGGGTGGAAGGCTCTGTTCTATTGTTTGTTCTATCCACTTTGGGGAAATGCTTCTGTCTCTCTTTCTGTTCTGAACACAAGCATTTCACTAGATTGCTTTCTTGGAAATGGCAACAGAAAATGGTAGCAATAATAGGTTTTAAGGTGCTTGGCGGTGAATCATGCCATTTTATAAATTCATCTCCTTACACTTTATTTCCTTGCTGTGAGATAATTTAGACGAATGTCAGCAAGGGAAAAAGAAAGTGATTGGTGATTCCACCTCCCCCAATAAAGCAAATTCCTAATTTTCTGTCTTTTATCTTTTGCCATTCTTTTGTGCTCCTCTTTGGCCTTGTCAAAACATATCGTTCAGTTAGAGACTAAAAATATTTTCCCATCGATTGGGGTTATTGATTTTTTTAAATCTGTACTTTGGCTTGAAGAGCGCGGGTGAAGGGTGAAAGTTCACCAGCTTAGTCTGCCGTTTTATCTGGACAGCAGAAGAATGTATTGGCAGCAGATTTGATTTACCTTGTTGGGCAGTTGTAGACACTTCAGCCACTGGAGACAATCCTCTAGCATGTCCTGTCTTTTTTTTTTTTTTTTTGTGCTGGGTAACTCTTGAAAGATCCCCCTTCATATTGATTTTATTTCTCTGTTTCCAAGGGCAGAGGGTTTATTTATTTATTTATTTATTTTGTTTTAGGATTCCCAAATTAGACCTTTAACAGGATGGCAGGTACACATTGGGGTTTGGCCACTCTGCTCATTTGACTTAAGCCTCATATCATGTCCACTCATGATGTCACAGCAGAATCCTATGTGACTTGAATCAAATTTGCTGAGATATTCCTTTCTTCCCATCATAGCTAGTCAGATATAAATGCTCAGGGCAGTATTTGACTCACACAGAAATGCTCAGGGCAGTGTTTGACTCCTAATTTGAGTCCAAGGATAGCACCTAAACCTTCCTAACAAGCGCCAGAAATGTGGAAGGTGGTACCACAGCCACTGTCAGAAAAGAGTGTTGTGAGGGAAGGTATGGCTTCTTTCTTGATTAGAATCTCAGCTTTAGCACATGCCAGCTGGGTGACCTGGACAAATTGACTAATGTCTTAGTGTTTTAGTTTTCTCATTTGTAAAATGGGGACAGAAATCATACCTATTTCATCAAGTGATTTTAGGCTCATATAAATAAATACATACAAAAGTTCTAGAAAAGGGCCTGCTACACTGCAAATTCTCAGTTTGTCAGTTACTGCTATGATTATAGACAAAGAGGCTGAAACTAGTGTGGAGGGAATGTGAAGAAACAAATTTTCACAGAGGAAGAAGAGAGAATTGACTCTCAGTGTTAGGGATTTTGAGTCCAGTGCCTCAGCTGGCCTCCTGATTCTGCTGCAATTTTGACCACCTGGCCTTGGCTACTTATTTGGTTTCTTCTGGTATTGGGTGTGGAGGTTCTAAGGTGAAACCGGGGTTGCTGATCAGTGGGGCTGCTGGTCTCACTGTGCCCCATGGAGAAGCAGCCTGGATTTTCAGGCCCTGCCTTTGTGTAGCTAGGGCATGTCACCCTCACTGTGGACTGAGCCCTGCCAGGACCTAGTACCATCATTCAACATGAGGCAAATGTACTTAAAGCCCAGAGGACAGGCCTCACTCAGAGAGGAAGCACCGCAGTGGATAGTAGTTGTAGAACTTCAGTGTGTATAAGATCACCTAGAGCACGGGTGTCAAGCTCATTTTCACTGGGGCCACAAAAGCCTCACGGTTGTCTTCAAAGGGCTGAATGTAATTTCAACTCCTTAACAGTTAAGGGGTAGTTACATTTATATAGTCCTAAAATTACATTTGGCCCTTTGAAGGCAACCTTGAGGCTGACGTGATCCCTGGTGAAAATGAGTTTGACACCCCTGGCTTAGAGAGAACCTGATTCCGGAGTGCTGGGCCTGCATTTTCTAACAAGAGTCAGGTGACTTGGGCTCAGGTGGTCTCAGTCCATATTTAGAGCAATGATGAGATGGTAGAAAGAGCTTGGGCTATGGACATGGACAGACTTGGGTCTGAATTTGCTTGTCAGTCACACTTAGGTGGTCAAGTCATTTAATTCCTCCAAATCTCAACTGTAAAATGGACAAGTTAAATAATAATATATTGAAAGTGTTTAGCATAGTGCCTAATGCCTAGGATGTGCTTCATAAATGCTAAAGCTCCCATCCTCTTCCCTGATTCTATTTGCTGTCTTGGACTCCAGAGAATTTTATACTCTGTTGGAATTAATTTGTCTTTATTTCTCCTTTCTCACTCATGCCTGTTGTTGATTTCCTGTCGGAACTGCACCTGCTCTTACTATCCCCTTGTAAACACTTTCCTGTTTAGATAAGGTTGACCTTATTCCTACAAGACTTTGCTCTTTCTTTTAGTTATCTGCCCTTAATGACACGCTGGTGGCATGCTGACATCTGGCTGGGTCTGTGTGCAGCACTGAGGACTCAAGTCCCCTTTGCCTTTTCTTGGGCAGCAGGACTTTAGTAATGCAGAAGGCCATATCTTGCTTTTGTCTGCAGCATAGCTAATGTTTCTCTTTCCTCAGGCTCTGCTTGATGCCCAGTGTTGGCATTTCTTGCCTGCCCTCTCCACCTCTCAATAACATAGTTATGTGCTCTCATGATCTGACCAAGAAAGGACAAATTGGCTAACCACCCTGAGTTAGCAGATATATCAGCCTGTAATAGGCAGTAGCATTTAATTTTTACCTTTAATATCTAAACTTGGCTAGATAGACAAGGTGGTGTTTTATGTGGAAGTGAAGGCATTGAATTAAACTGATGTCAAAACAGTTGACCTGCTTGGTTTCTTCACTCATACACATGATTAATTGTTATTATAGGGAAATGCCACATCATGTGTTTGGTCAATTCAGTCCAAATGGTAGTTTTCTATAAACATGATGCTTAGCTTTAATAACTTTAATACTTATAGGCCAAAGAAAAATAAGCTAAATGCTGGTCCTATAAGCAGATACTCTTGTGGGAATGCCACTAACATGTCAGCTAGGGGAAAAAATGAAAGACACAAAGCACAGACTTGTAGGAATAATGTCAACATCACTAAAACAGTAATAAACTGCCAACTAAATGGAGAACTAGAAAAATATCCTGGAAAGATGTTTACTATAAAGAATGGATAAAGGAATAATGATGATCTCAGTAGGTCACTTGAGTTAGGGACTAGTCTAAATCTATGATGATTTCATCTCAAGATTCTTAACTAATTACATCTTCAAAGATCCTATTTCCCAATTAGGTCACATTCTAATGTTGTGGGTAGATATGAATTTTGTGGGAATTTATTCAACCCATATGGCACACAGGACCAGTAGCCTTGATACAGGTCTAATCTATAACAAAATATCCAGAATCTGGAGAGTATGAGGCCATCTCTTTCTGACTATTTCATTCTACTGTGAACACCTTAGGAGCAGGGACTCTGGAGAGAGGCTTGCAGAGCATGTGCTCAGTAAGTATTTTCTGAAAGAGGAAACTAGGGATGGTGGGTTAGGACCAAGAGAAGTTCCCCAAGGATGAAGCCATTTCAGAAGTATCCATTTCTACATCTTCCACAACCATTTTAATGTGCTACAAACAGTCAAGATGTGAGTCCAATTTTATGGCTGAGTGGACCATTTGAATCACAAATATTTAATCCAGTACAAAAACAGTTTCTCTCTTGGAGGAAGATTAAAAATAGAATTGCATGTCATAGCAGCACAATTTACAATAGCCAAGTGTTGGAAGCAACCTAGGTGCCCATCAGTAAATGAATGGATCAAAAAATTATGGTACATTTACACAATGGAATTCTATGAAGCAGAAAGAAAGAAGGAGCTCTTACCCTTTGCAACAGCATGGATGGAACTGGAGAGCATTATGCTAAGCAAAATAAGCCAGGAGGTGAAAGACAAATACCATATGATCTCACCTTTAACAGGAACCTAGTCAACAAAACAAACAAACAAGCATAATATAACCAGACACTGAAATTGAGAACAGGCTGACAGTTACCAAAGGGGAGAGGGGAGGGAATTTTAGGGGAAAAGGGGGATGGTTTAGAACAAGAAGTATAAAGGACACATGGAGAAAAACTGGGGGGGGGGGGGAAAGGGGAGGGATGTGGGGAGGGCTGGGGTGGTGGGCTGGAATGGGAGTAGAAGACAGAAAGCTGTACAAGAACAACAATTAAAATAAAAAAAATACAAAAAACCCCCAGAATTGCATGTAGTGTGTTGGTATTCTGAGAAGAGGGTACATACAGATGTACTTGAGTGAAAATATGCACTGAAACAGTATTAACATGTTAAAAAGGATAAATTGTGGCATTGAGCAAGGAAAGAACCAGTACAATTGGTCAAACTCAAAACAGATTTAGTTGAGTGGCCATGGTTGGGAAGGATGTGTTAAAATGAATAAATTTATTCACTGTTTTTTAACCCTTTACAAACAAGATAGATCACCCATCTTGAGTGGTTTAAAGCTATAGTCACAAAGTGACAAATAGGTACGTATAGATGGAAACATTCAGTCCATTTGGGTATAGACCCTCTTACTAGTCCCTGAAAATTGACCTATTTTATTGCATCCTTTTTTACAACCAATTCCAGGTGGCTGAATTGAGTATATTTTTCATTCTGACTTGTTGACTTCTGGCCCATTAAGGCAGCCAATCCAATTAGGCAGGTTTTCTCTTGCCTTGCCCTTGACAGAGCATCTGATTGGCTCACGGCTCTTGCTAAGTGACAGGCCTTCCACAACTGTGAATTATCTTTCTTAAAGGGATCTTATCTCTGGTTCTGTCTTTAAAATGCCTGCCTTTTTTTTTTTTCTGGTTGTGGTTAGGTCCAGGTTTTAGGGTGTTTCTCTTTCAAGTACTTGAGCTTGAATGTTAGACGTTACAACCTAGGCTGAGTGATGAGTCAGCTGGGTTGCTAGGGTGCACAGTTCTTGGAATGCCAACTGTGATGGCCTGAATAATGATCCCCTCCAAAAGACATCCATATTCTAATCTCAAACTTTTGAGTGTTAACTTATATTGAATGAATAGATGAATAAAAATAAAAGGACTTTGAAGATATGATTAACCTAAGGATCTTGAGATGGGGAGATTATCCTGGATTATATAGGTGGACTGTAAGTGCAGTGACATTGTATTTATATAAGAGGAAGATCTGACACAAACATACACAGAAAGAAAGCCATGTAAAGGAAGCAGAGGGAAGAATCAGAGAAAGAAGAGGCTAGGCTTTGAAGAGGGAGGAAGGGGTTATGAGCCAAGGAATGCAGGTCTAGGGGCTGGAAAAGGCAAGGAAACATTCTTTTCGAGAGTCTCTAGAGGGAAAGTGGCCCTGGAGACATCTTGGTCTAGGCCCAATAAAACTGATTTTGGAATTTTGGCTTCCAGAACTGTGAGAGAATAAATTCTGTTGTATCAAATTTGAGATAATTTATTATAATAGTCACAGGAAACTTATATATCAAACAAGACCCTCTCTGCTAGGACTAAATCCCTGGTTCCGAGTGATGTACTTTGCAGGTTGATTGACACCAGCTATGCTATTTTTCATGTATTTGTCTGTACATGACAAATACATGAATGTGTATTTGAATGTGATTTTTGATGTTTAACCTTCATCTGAGCTATTGTCTGAAAATATTTGGTGAGATTTGCTGTACTAAAATGAGAGACTTTATAACTAGAGTCCTTGGTCTGTTAAGACTTTTTTAGGACTTCTGGCCAAGATGGAGGCATAGGTAGACACAACCAAAGCCTCCTGGCACAACCAAAAGGAGGACAACAACAAATTTAAAAACAACAACAAAAAAAACCCAACCAGAACTGACAGAAACTTGAACTATATGGAAGTTTGACAACCAAGGAGTTAAAGAAGAAATAGTCATCCAGACTGGTAGGAGGGGCAGAGATATGCAGCCAGGTGGAGAAGACTTGCAGCAAGGTGGTGGCTGGAGGATGGGGGCCAATGGTCCCACATTTGTGTGCATATAAACCAGGAGGAACAACTGGGGAGTGAGACAGACTGTGCAACCCAGGGTTCCAGTGTGGAGAAATAAAGCCTCAAACCTCTGACTGAAAACACCTGTGTGGGTTGAAGCAGCAGGAAAAACTCACAACTTCACAGGACAGTTCGTTGGAGAGACCCACAGGGTCTTAGAACATACACAGACTCACCCACCCAGAAATCAGCACCAGAAGGGCCCAATTTACTTGTGGGTAGCTGGAGAAGTGACTGGAAGCTGGCACAGAGTGGCATTGTTCCTTCTCAGACCCCTCCCCCACATATAGAGTCACAATGCAGCAATGTGGTTGCCTCAACCTGGTGAACCCCTAAGGCTCCACCCCTTACTACATAACAGGTATACCAAGACAAAATAAGATGGCCCAAATGAGAGAATAGTTCAAAGATCCAGAAAAAACACAACTAAGCAATGAAGAAGTAGTCAACCTATCAGATACACAGTTCAAAACACTGGTTATCAGGATGCTCCAGGAACTCACTGGGTACTTCGACAGCATAAAAAAGACCCAGACAGCAATGAAGGTTGCATTACGTGAAATTAGGAAAAATCTACCAACAGTGACGGGAAGGAAAACAGGACTGAAATCAATGGTTTGGAGCAGAAGGAAAAAGAAGCATTCAACCAGAACAAAATGAAGAAACAAGAATTCAGAAAAATGAGAGGCTTAGGAACCTCCAGGATATCTTTAAATGTTCCAACATCCGAATCATAGGGATGCCAGAAGGAGAAGAGGAAGACCAGGAAACTGAAAACTTATTTGAACAAATAATGAAGGAGAAATTCCCTAATCTGGCAAAGGAAATAGACTTTCAGGAAGTTCAGGAAACTCAGAGAGTCCCAAAGAAGTTGGACCCAAGGAGGAACACACCAAAGCACACCATAATTACATTATCCAAGATTAAAGATAATGAGAGAATCTTAAAAGCCACAAGAGAAAAGGAGAGGGTTACCTACAAAGGAGTTCCCATTAGACTATCAGCTGATTTCTCAAAAGAAACCTTACAGGCAAGAAGGGGCTGGAAAGAAGTATTCCAAGTCATGAAAGGCAAGGGCCTACATCCAAGATTACTCTATCCAGCAAAGCTATGATTTATAATAGAAGAGCAGATAAAGTGCTTCTCAGATAAGGTCAAGGTAAAAGAATTCATCATCACCAAGCTCTTATTATATGAAATGTTAAAGGGACTTACCTAGACACACTGGTAGATCAAAAATATGAACACTAAAATGACAAAAATCTCACAGCTATTAACAACCAAACCTAAAGAAAAGCAAAAACTAAGCAAACACCTAGAACAGGAACAGAATAATAGAAATGGAGATCACATGAAGGGTTATCAGTGGGGGAGGGGGAGACGGGGGAAGAAAAGGTACAGAGAATAAATAGCATAAATGGTAGGTAGAAAATAGACAGGGGGAGGTTAAGAATAGTATGGGAAATGGAGAGGCCAAAGAACTTATATGTATGACCCATGGACATGAACTAAAGGTGGGGGGAGTGAGAGTGGGAGGGGGTGCGCAGGGCGGAGGGGAATAAAGGGGGGAAATGGGACAACTGTAAATGCATAATCAATAAAATATATTTTTTTAAAAAATCCAGAAAAAAAAAAGACTTTTTTATACCAAGATTACCTAACCCTGAGGTTCTTTACTGACCATCATTTTCATTTAGCTATATGGACACTTACAACATCACTTATCTGCTTCTTCTTGAAATTCTCTTCTTCCTTGGAACTTCATTGTTTGTATTAGGGTTCTACAGAGAAACAGAACCAATAGGATTATCTATCTATCTATCTATCTATCTATCATCTAATTTAGTTATATATATATGGTATAAATATATTTATTATAAAAATTGGCTCACATGATTGTGAAGGTTGACAAATTCCAAGATCTGCAGTTGGCAAGCAGGGGACCCAGGAGAATGGATAATAAATGTCTCAGCATGGTAAGAGATGGCTGGTTGTCTGGTGGCTTGGGAGGGAGCCTGGGAATCCGGATGCCTCTTATACTGACATTTGTCCACTTGTCCTGTTTTGAGTCCCATTTACCCTTTATGTCATGGCAATGGGGGTCTCTAATTCCTGAGCCTCCCCAGGATGCCGTGTGGGTAACTGTTGTATTTCTTACTCTTCTCTGCAGGTATTTATTTGTTAAGTTTCAGCTCTGTTAATTCCTACAATTGTTTCCAACTTCAAAATTTATTTTTGCTCTTCACTTGTTGTTGTCTCCTTCTCATTTTCTTTACATTTGAAGGGTTTTAATTTATACATACTTTCATTTATATTTTAGTGGCATATCTGGGGGAAGCAGGTTGAGCCAAGGTGTAAAACATGCCTTGTTTTTAACTTAACCAGGAGTATGGGAGGGTCACAGTTTCTTGCTAACTTTGGAGCATCTTGATTTTATTTTAAAAGCAAGGCAATGTTTTTAAAAGACAGATGTGGCATTTTATTTGAAAAAATATTTTTATTTACTAAGGAAAAATTTGTGGAGTACTGGGTAAAAGTCAGTGTATTTTCATTCACCAGGAAAGTGAGGGCCACACCAGCCCTCGTCTTGCTCAGGCGTATGCAGGAGAGGGCCCACGGCTCAGACTGAGACTTCCCTTCATATGCCTGGACATCCAGAGAAAATTGAAACCTTTCATCAATCAGCCATATGTTTTGTCTGCTTGTCAAGAACCATGCAGAGGTGCCTAAGTATCTGAATGTTTGGTGTCTTGTAGACAGCATATCTGTAAAACTGCCTGAATTTCTCTCATCTAATTTTTATATTTGGCCTCATGGAGATGCAGCCATAGGCTGACCAAATGCATTACTAGATATGTCAATTACAGTGGGATCTGAGTGTTGTAAATTAAAGATCATGCTTTTTTTCCCCAGGCTGTTTGATGCCTGCAGTCACATTTGGGTTCATATTTGGTCCATGTTTTGGAAACGTGAGAATATTTTTAAAAAGATAAGGGTTAATTTCTGGAGAGTGGGCATGTGTACTGGAGGTGGTCTGCTGTAGTGCAGCCTGCCAATCAAAATCTGCCAGCAATGTCATTCAAGGTCAGAGACCCAATGAACCGCCAATCAAAGTCTGCAGGGTTGTTCATGTTCACTTGTCAGTGTTGGAAAGAGGTCAGTCTCTTGGTGGTGTGGCTAGTTTGTGAACAATGAGAGTATTTCAGTGGTCAGAAGCACATTCTGCCGTCTGCTCCCTGGAGATTTCAGGATGCTTGCCAAGGTTTTTTATCCTACAGGGATACAAGGCAGGATAGTGGAAAAAGCCAACAGTATTTTTAAAAACCAAGTTATGGATTTTAAATTCTAAAAGCAAACATGGCACCTAATTAGGACATGACTTTTAAAAATATTTTTTGCTTAAGTGTCTGTCTATAATGGATAACAAAGATAAATCAGAAATATAATTTTAGATACCTAAAAAGAGATGCCGCCTTTAAACATTTGTACTTGATATTCAGTTTGCAATCTTGCCTTAACTCAGCTAATCATTATTTTGTTTCATTTTAATGATGCAAAATAAGCTTTGCATTTATGGAAAACAATGGCAATGTTTAGGATGTGCTAACAGAATAAAGCTTGGAAAATTTCAGTTTCAGGGTCTGGAAGACAGTGATGATAGAAACATTAAGTTTTGCATTTCAGTAGAGTCTTGATAGATTTTCAAATCTGAGCTCTCTCTGAGGGAAAGGGGGTGATTCATCATAATCAAGACTATTTGTCATTCAAAGTTATTTCAGCAGCAGCAAATACTGTGGTAGGCAGATGTTCCAAGTTCAATCAGGGTGTCTTCCTGATGGCAGAACCTCCCAATGAGTCATGCTCTGGATGTTTTGCTGCCCTGTGGTAAAATATCCAGGTATTTATGTGCAGCCACATGCTCAGCTTTATAGATGCAGACTATTTTGTTAAATGTTCAGAATTCCTGTGGACATCATTTGAACATAAGTGCAAGCAGCTGCTTTAGTCATAATCTTATTTTATTAAAAATATATTAACAAGAACATTTTCTTTTTTGTTAAAGTATTTTTATTGATTATGCTATTACAGTTTTCTCAGTTTTTCCCCCTTTATCCTCCCTCCACCCTAACCCTTCTATCATTCCCCTCACCTTAGTTCATGTCCACCGGTTGTACATATACGTTCTTTGAGTCCTCTGTTTCCTATACCATTTTTATCTCTCCCCATCTATTTTATGCCCACGAATTATGCTTCTTCTTCCCTGTACCTTCCCTCCTCTATTCCTCCCTTCTCCTTCCCCATTGAACTCCCTCTGTGTGATGTTCATTTCTCTGATTCTGTTCCTGTTCTGGTTGTTTGCTTAGTTTTTGTTTCCATTGTTTTTCTTTTCTTTTAGATTCAGTTGTTGATAGTTGTGAATTTGTTGTCTATTTACTGTTCCTATTTTTTATCTTCTTTGTCTTAGATAAGTCCCTTTAATGTTTCATATAATAAAGGCTTGGTGATGATGAACTTTAACTTGACCTTATCTGGGAAGCACTTTATCTGCCCTTCCCTTCTAAATGAACACTTTGCTGCATAGAGTAATCTTGGATGTAGGTCCTTCCCTTTCATGACTTGGAATACTTCTTTCCAGCCCCTTCTTGCCTGCAAGGTTTCTTTTGAGAAATCAGTTGATAGTCTTATGGGCACTTTTTTGTAGGTAACTCTTCCCTTTTTTCTTGGTGCTTTTAAGATTCTCTCCTTATCTTTAATCTTGGGTAACTTAATGATGATGTGCCTTGGTGTGTTCCTCCTTGGGTCCAACTTCTTTGGGACTCTCTGGGCTTCCTGGACTTCCTAGAAGTCTATTTCCTTTGCTAGATTGGGGAAGTTTTCCTTCATTATTTGTTCAAATAAGTTTTCCATTTCTTGCTGTTGTTCTTCTCCTTCCGGCACCCCTATGATTTGGATATTGGAACATTTCAGGTTGTTCCAGAGATTCCTCAGCCTCTTTTCATTTTTTTTGGATTCTTGTTTCTTCTTTCTGATCCAGTTGGTTGTTTATTTCTTCTTTTTGTTCCAGATCATTGCTTTGAATCCTCGTTTCCTTCCTGTCACTGTTGGTTCCCTGAATATTTTGCTTTATTTCATTTTGGGTACCTTTCATTTGTTCTTTCATTTTTTGACCAAGCTCAATCAGTTCTGTGAACATTTTGA
>PVKU01010860.1:0-48374 GCA_004027475.1 Anoura caudifer | reverse complement strand
CTGCATCTACTGCTCCCACTGACTAGTACAGAGAAATTGTCATTGTTCACACATGCACCTTCTAACTCTCCTTGGCTGCCAGGTTACACCTATGTTGCGCAAACTGTTCTTGTTATATTAACAATGGCTGGACTTTTTCTGAACAGAGCTTGTATATATTGCTATTTTTACTTTTATATTACTATTTGGGTATTATGGGTTTCTTTTTTAACTTACCGTATTTGATTCAGGAGGGTAAAATAGACATTAGAAAACTTTGTTACATAAAGGGGAAACTTTATTATGTTCAGAATTATTAATGTACATTATTTTATTTAAGACTCAAATTCACAACCATGGTTTATGGATTATTATCCTTGTATCATATATGAACTTTAATTTACATATCACATTTCATTCAAAGAATTTATAGGAAAAAATTTTTATAACCCAAAGTTAGGCAATACATTTTTTAGATAAGACATAAAAATGATCTGTAAAAGAAAATTAAGATAGACTTGATTAAAATTAAAATTATTTCACTCTAGAGTTACTTATGGCTTAATAAGTCCCAAAGTCTGTACTAAATACTAAGTTTGAGAAGATAGATAATAATAATTAATTTTTTGCTCTATTTTTTCTACTTCTTCTATATCCTCTATACTTACTAGTGCTCACTGAAGTCAATACACTTACCCAACATTACTCTCCAATATGAATCCAAAATTTAGATGAAAACATTTCCATGTCAACGTAAGGTTGATTCACTTTTAACTTTTCCTGTTTATGAAACTCTCATCCATGTTGACAATCTAGGGAGTCACAAACCTTGCAAAGCCGAGCACATTGGATTGTTAACAATTTAAAGAATCCCTCCCTGATTCTTTTGGTTTTAACACCATAAATAATAGGATTCATCATAGGAGGAATGAGAAGGTATATGTTAGCTATAAAAATGTGGATATGTGGAACAATGTGGTGACCAAATCTATGAGTGAGAAAAGAGAAAAAGGCTGGTGTATAAAATACCAAGATGACCCATACATGGGAGACACAAGTACTTAAGGTCTTGAGGCGGGCAGCTTTGGATGGAAGATGAAAGACAGTGAAAAGAATAAGCACATAGGAACAGATGATCAATAGGAAATCCAATCCGCCTGTCAGGAATGCCACAATTAAGCTGTATGCTCTACGAATCTTTGTCTCAGTGCAAACCAGTTTAATCAGGGCCATAAACTCACAATAAGTGTGGGAAATGACATTAGTCTTGCAGTAGGAAAGCCACCTCAAAAGGAAGGGGTGTGGACTTAGGAGTATAGCTCCTCTGAAGACAACGAGCAATCCCAAGTCTATGATCACTTCAGGTGTTAAGATAGTGGAATGTCTTAGTGGGTGGCAAATGGCTACATAACGGTCAAAAGCCATAGCCAAGATAAATCCAGACTCCATAGTAGACAGAGAATGTATAAGATACATTTGAGTGAGGCAGGCTTCAAAGTAGATCTCTCTGTCATTGAACCAGAAAAGACTGAGTATCTTGGGAAGTGTAGAAGAAGTGAGCATCAGATCAGCCACTGAAAGCATGCATAGAAAGAAGTACATAGGTTCATGCAGTTTGTGGTCTATTTTGACAATTAATAAAAGGGCAACATTTCCCATCAGTGACAGTAGGTAGACCAGGAAGAAAGGGATGGAGATCCATATGTGAGCAGCTTCCAATCCCGGAATGCCAAGCAGTAAGAAGGTGACAGGTTGAAGACTGGTCCTGTTATAATCTACCATTATCCAAACAATGGGTATTCATGATCCTGTCCAAATGAAACATCACAAAGATTTTAAATATTTAAAGACAATTTTTTTTATTGTTACAGGCTGGAAGAGATGTTAATATCTAACAACATGCAAGTGGCTGTTGAATAATTTCTTTGGTAATAAATTATTTCAATGCATAAAATACATGGTGCTATACTTTTTTTGTGTGTGTATGTGTGTGGTAAGAAAAATAGTAGAGAGGAATCCCTCTCCCTCTCCCTCTCTCTCACTTTGCCTTCTTTTTTTCCAGAACGTATTATCCAATTCACTAAATATATTTTAGCAATATTATATAATATTATAGAGGTAGTAGTTGATATACCCAGTTATATATTTTACCATCTGAACAGTCAAAAAAGTAAAAGCCCAATTATCACAAATGAGATCAGCCATTTGTATATTTAACCCCTTTTACCTCTTCTTTTCCAAAATAGAACTTATATAGAGAAAGGAGACTTGGGAAATACTAAAAAAATTGGGTGAACTGATCTTATATTGAAAGATGAGTCTTTGAGTTAATTAAGAAAAACACCTTATCTTCATAAAGTCAGCCAAAGAGAATGGTAAGAAATCATCATTTTGCAAAGAAAATCCAATACAGAAAATGACTGAGTCTGGAAAGTGTGGGTCTTCAGGTTACTAGATATTTGTCTGATTTTAAAATAATCAATTAAATTCCTCCAGAAGGTACACGATATATTCTTCAGCCACACAATACACTTAGGCTGATTTTTGCTTCCCAAGTAAACTTTTAAATGCAACTCACCTCAAAATATCAGGCTACCAAAAGTAGTCTTGGAATGTGGGAACAATTGTTTTGGCAAGTTATCCTAACAGTCCTAAATTTTAGATTGGTAAATCATTACTTGGTTCACATGTTAGTATATCATAGCAATGCGAAGGATCTTATTAGTCTCTATTAGTCTGAATAAAATAAAGTTTAATTAAAATGAGGTTTGAGCAAATATAGTTCAGGGCTAAATTTTAAAGTCTAGGTTAATAAAAATTGTAAATATGCACATCTCAGCTTAAATGTTAAACTGATCTTCTTCTATCTTATTTTTGTCAAGTCAAGAAACAGAACCATCTTTCAGACAACCACAAAGACTAAGTCTTCGCTGCCATTATTGGAGCTAGGAACTTCAATCTAAACACCACCTTCCTCTTCTCATGGAAGCACTAAAATCTCCTTTCCCACCTTAACCACAACTCTTCTGTCTGTAACCTGGTTATATTACCTGTACAACTAGATGGTCTCACTGCTCATCATGAGGCTCAACATAATATTGGATCTAATTACAACAGGTGTCATTACACTTCTTATCTTGGGGACCAGAGACCCACAAGGAATATCCTATATATAGCCTCTTGCGAGAATGCTGTCTGACCGTAGGGAGTTTCATGAATCTTTCCAAGTCTTCATAGGCACAATCTGGTCTCTTGGAAAGACTCAGTCTTATGGTGTCCACTCCATCTGAGTTCTGAGCTTAGAAAATTATTCTAAGCGAAATAAGTCAGGAGGTGAAAGACAAATACCATATGATCTCACCTTTAACAGGAACCTAATCAACAGAACAAACAAACAAGCATAATATAACCAAAGACACTGAACTTGAGAACAAGAGAGGAGAGGGATAGGAAATTCAAGGGGAAGGGTTTAGAGCAACAAGTATGAAAGACACTTGGATAAAAGTTAAGGGGGGTGGAAATGGGAGGGAGCTGGGGAGGGCTGGGGCGGTGGGCTGGGATGGGAGTAGAAGACAGAAAACTGTACAAGAACAGCAATTAAAAAAATCAATAAGAGATGGTGTCTGGAGTTCAGATCTTGGGAGATATTTATTGTATCTTTGGGCTTAAGCACTAAATGCTTTCTTAAAACATGATGAGAGTTAGGAGTGGAGGATATTGTGGAGCAACAAGTTTATGAATAATCAGGATGGTTATATTAATATTATCACATGTCTCTAGATATTCTTAAATAATTCACCTGAACCAGTTTTAGTTCTGAAAATCAACCAGAGTTTCAGAACATTTTCTAGTCATGTTTCTTTCTTGGATTCCCCTGAAATGTATTTGTTTGATCAAGTACAGGATATGCATTATCCCCATGTATAGGAGCATTATTATTTGTGTTTTGGTTGGGGTTCTATGCAATGATTAGATATATTTTTCTATAGATATGTTCCTTCTTATCCTTCTCTTCTGCTCTATAATTCAGGAAAAGTGAACATTACAGGATTTCTTTCCCAGGATCATAGATCATCTTTATTTAGGCAGGGCTTGTTCGATGTGGATACTAGGACAATTCTTTCTATTTCTAAATTTCCTCAACTGCACCCATTCCATGGCTTCAGATTTTGCAGAGGGTGCTTCCATAGTTTCAGCTTCCAGTGGGAGATTCATGTTCCTGAGACAGGATTAAACTACTGGTAGCCTCTGTGATCACTGGCTAGAGTTGGTGTGGATTTTTGTGGATTCTAATTTCTGGGAGTCCTCATTGTCAAATGTTTGCCTTCTTAAAAGTTCTATAATTTGTGAAAATAATTACCTGTATTAAAGATGCTTTGTAATAAAGACTTAAGTGTTATTTCCTGATTTAATTCTGTTCTGACTAATACAGATGCCATCCGTAATAATAGAGGGCTAGTGATTTCAGTAACTTGTTGAGTTGAAGAAATGAGAGTATTGACCTCCTAGTTATCTCTTTTCAAATATTAGAAAGGGAATAATCAAAGGACACCAGCAATCTCAACATAATAAATGTTATATATGAAAAACCCACAACTACTTTGTGTTAAATGGTGAAATACTGAAGGCTTTTCCTGTATGGTCAGGAGCAAGACAAGAATTCCTACTCTCACTATTTGAATTCAACAAAATGCTGAAAGTTTTTGCCAGAAAAATTAGACAAGAAGGAAAAAAAGGCATTCAAATTGGAAAAGGAAAAATAAAATTATCTGCAAGTAAAATAATCATATAGATAGAAAACTATAAAGGTATTTCTCTTCCCCCACTCTCTTTCTCTCTCTCTCACACACACACACACACACATACACACACACTCTAGACCTAGGAAACAAACTGAGAGAAATTGCAGGATTCAAAATTAACATGCAAAAATTAGTTGCTTTTCTATACACTAACAATGGGCAATCTGAAAAAGAAATTATACAAGCAATTCTACTGACAATACTATTAAAAAATAAAATAGACATAAACTTAAGCACTGAAAACTGCAAAAAAATCACCTAAAGAAATCAATAAAAGCACAAATAAATGGAAATTCATCCTGTATTCTTGGGTTAGAAGATTTAATGTTGTTAATGTACCAAGGCTACCCAAACTGTTATACAGATTTAATGCAATGTCACCATTTTTTGCAGAAATATAAAAGTCCATATGAAATCTTAAGAGACCCTTGAATATACAAAAAGATATGGAGAAAAAAAGAACTAAATTGAATGTTCTGCACTTCATTATTTCAAAACTTATTACAAAGCTATGGTAATAAAATCAGTGTTGTACTGGGAAAAAGGCAGACATATAGACAAATGGAATAGAATAAAAAGTCAAAAAATAAACTCTCACAAATATGTTCAAGTAATTTCCTGCCATGAATATTCAATGGGGAAAAGGTAGTCTTTTCAACAAGCAGTGTTGAAAAACCTAGATATCCACATGCTAAAGAATAAAGATGAAGTCTTATCTTTACATCATAAAAAATACTAAAGTGGATCAAAGACCTAAACAGAAGAAGTAAAACTATAAAATTATTAGAAAACAAAAGAAAATTTTATGACATTAAATTTGATAATGATTTCTTGGATATGATAAAGGCAATGAAAATGAAATAAACCATACTTTACCAAAATTAAAAATTTTATGCATTACAAGACTCTATTAACATACTGAAAAGGCAACCCACAGTGAAAAAGCAACTCAGATATAAGGCAAATCATATAAACAATATTCAGAAGACATTTTTTAAAAAACTCTTAAAACTTAACAATAATAACAAAAATTACTGAAGTACAGAAAGGGCAAAGGGCTTAGACATTTGTTCAAAAAATGTTCAAATGGCCAATAGACACACTAAAAGATGCTCAATATCACTGATTATTAGGGAAAAGCAAATTAAAACCATGAGATACCACTTCACATCCACAAATATAGCTATTACTTAAAAAAAAAAAGGAAAGGAAAGGACAATTATTGGTGTGGATGCAAAAAAAAAAATGGAAGGAATATTTGCACATTTCTAGTAGGAATATAAAGTCCTATAGCTGCTACAGAAAAAAGCATGGCATTTATTGAAAAATTTATACACTGAATTACCATTTGATTCATCAATTCCATTTCCAGATACATACCCCAGAGAAATTTTTTAAAGGGTTCAAACAGATTATTTTTACACTTATGTTCATAGCAGCGTTATTCACAATAACTCAAAGGTGAAAACATCCTGTGTCATCTGCAGATGAATGAATGGAAGAGCAAAAATGAATTCACATAACATTAAAAGGGGGGAATTTCGTGCTAAAACATGGGTGAACATTGAGGATATTATGTTAACTGAGATAGCAAGTCATGAAAGGATAAATATTGTATGATTCCACTTAAGTGAGGTACCTAGAGTAGCTAAATTCACAGAGACAGCAGTAGAGTGGTACTTGTCAGAAGATGCAAAGTGGGAATGGGAAATTAGTGTTTTATGAATATGGAGTTTCTTTTTTTTTCCTGGCTTATTTCACTTAGCATAATGCTCTCCAGTTCCATCCATGCTGTTGCAAAGGGTAGAATATGGATATGGAGTTTCTATTGGAGAAGATTAAGAAAAACTTTGGAGATGGATGGTGGTGCTGGTTGCACTACTATATGACTGTACTAATTCTACTGAACCATACAATTAAAAATAGTTAAAGTGATAAATTTTATGTTATGTATATTTCAGCACAATTAAAAGACCCATTAGTGGAATTTTCTTTATTTATATTCCATTCCAATGCTAAAGCATTAGTGGTGATATGAGATAGATAGACAGATAAAACAGTTATTTTCTTTACATTATTTTTTTACTTCCATTTATCTTGAACCAACTCTTTTATTGATCCAACTAAAATCAAGCAACTTTGACCATTAGTATCCTAAGAACATTTTCCCGTATTTTCTTGGTCCTTACTCCATACACAATAGGGTTGAGAAAAGGGGGTAACAAAAGGTACATATTTGCAATAAAAATATGGATATGTGCAGGCACATTTTTCCCAAAGCGGTGAGTAAAAATGGAAAAACCAGCTGTGGAGTAGAAGACAAGAATGACACAGACGTGGGATCCACAGGTGCCCAAAGCCTTAAAGCTAGCTTCTCGGGTGGGCAGGCGGAATACAGAGCGCAGGATGAAGGCATAGGATACAGCAATAAGGATGGCATCACAGGAGCCAATGATTGTAGCCATACTGAGGCTATAACGCTTGGTGCCTCCTGTATCCATACACGCCAACTTCACCACAGCCATAAACTCACAGTAGGTGTGGGCAATTATTCGGGTCCTGCAGTAGGGCAGCTGTTTGAGCAGGATGGGATGCGGAGAAAAGAAGGCTATACCCCGAATCACCACAAGGATTCCGATTACAGTGATGTGAGCATGGGTGAGAATGGTGGTATGGCGCAGTGGGTAACAAATGGCCACATAACGGTCAATGGCCATGGCCAAAAAGAAGCCTGATTCCATGGCAGTAAAGCTGTGGATGAAGAACATTTGGGCCAAGCAGGCATCAAAGGCGATGTCATGGGCTCCAAGCCAGAAGAGACAGAGCATGCGGGGCAGCGTAGATGTGGAGAGGACCAGGTCAGTGACTGACAGCATGCACAGAAAGAGGAACATGGGCTCATGGAGGCTTCGCTCTGCCCTCACCACGGCCAGGATGGTCACATTCCCCACCACGGCCACTATGTACAAGGAGCAGAACGGAATCCCAATCCAGACATGCAGGTGCTCTAGTCCTGGGATGCCCAACAGCAAGAAGGTAACAGGAGAGGGACGAGACGTATTGAGAGGAGGCATGGTGATTTTTCCTTTGATTTTTATCAGTCCCTCTGAAAATAGAGTTGTTATATCAAGATGATCACAACCAGATGCTAAAAAATATGGAGATTTTGTTCAGAAGGGTCATTAATGATGTGTTGTTAAAAACAATTCAAATTCACAGTCTCCAGTATTTAAAGTCACTAGAACCAAATTAATAAAATTAGTAATAACATACCAAATCACTGTTTTTAAGAATATAGAAAGATAATACTTATATCATTTCATGTTATTTCAGTATCTAAGAGGTCCTTTGTCCCTTTATTTCCAGTAAAAGATTCCATCTGTAGTTATACTTGTACTTAATTCAACACATTTTTGAGTAGTTATCATGCTTCTTGTCTGAGTTCTCATAGAGTATTTCTCTCATATGAGTAAATTTTCCATAACTGGAAGTGATCAAAGCAGGGGTCTTGTGAAAATTAGGGGAGTTACTTAAAATAATCTTAAGTGGGAAATAAAAATAAATAATTTTGTTCCTCTCTTTCTGGACATGGTATTGAAAGTTTTGACATAGCTTTTGAAATAGGATTAACTCAGTATATATCTTCAGCCTTTTATTTGCCCCCTGTATCTGTGACTAATCTGACAAATAAAATATTCTTGTTTCTTTTCTCTGTTATTTCCTTCTATCATGTTCTCTTCAGGGAGACATATATTATTTTCTTTTCACCCAATCACTTTATATTGTTAAGGACAATATATTTGTTAACTACCTTCTCATCCTTATTTTTTTAGACTTTGATAATTTCACTGTCCCTATGAATCCTAATTGTGCTCCTTCATTTCTTGATGTAGAAATCCACATTCTAAACCATGCACAACAATTTATTTATTGGATTGGTAAGTTTACCTAATGATGTCCAGAAAATCAGTTACTGACAATAACAAATTTCTTCCCATAGTTCAAATCAATAGTCAAATCTATGAGAGAGATTCCCTGGGATAAAATATTATATGAACATTAAGCAAGGAGCTGAAGGCTTAAAAAAGGGGGGACTCTTAAGTTATTGCAAATGCTTCAGTTTTAGAGAAAAAGTTAGTTATTAATTTCCTGTTTTTCCCATCTCCCATGAAGGCAGTACTTTGTACTTGGGTGGTGCTGCCATTAACCTGTAAGGAGAATCTATTTTCCCTGTCTCAAACTGACCATTATAAATATAATAGGCAGTAATAAGACTTTACAGAGTTACCTCTACATATGCTTTCCAGAACCATGCTAACACTTACTTTCTCCAAATATCATTAACTGAGGAATATTTTCTAGGTTTTTAAGTTACATTTCTGAGCTTTATCACAGTGAAAAACTCTTGAACACTGCAAAGATGACTCTTATTATTTAGCTTTAAATAATTCATTATGCCCTGGCTGGTGTAGTTCAGTGTATTGAGAGTAGCCTGCAAACCAAAGGGTTGCTGGTTCGATTCCCAGTCAGGGCACATGCCTGGGTTGTGGGCCAGGTCCCCAGTGGGGGGCACATGAAAGGCAACCACACATTGATGTTTCTCTCCCTCTCTTTCTCCTTCCCTTCCCCTCTGTCTAAAAGTAAATAAATAAAATCTAAAAAAATAATAAAATAAATACTTCATTATTCTCTAAGCAAGTAATTTATGAGGTAAAAACTTACCTCAGATGGGAGGGAAGGATGAATTATGTAGAAATGATTGTAAGCAATCAAATTAAGTTTAGTCAAGGAAAGCTGTCTTGCATTAATAGCAGTTAGGTTGGAATGTGATTATATGACTTCAGCCCATGGAATTTGAATATAAATGAATAGGTATAGACAAACCTTCAATCATCTGTCTATTATCTATCTATCTATCTATCTATCTATCTATCTATCTGTCTGTCTATCTATCAGTCATCTATCACCTATCTATATATCATCTATCTTCTACACACACATGCACACACATAAACATGAGAAAGGGTAATTATAATGTAATGAATTAAAATCTAATGTAATTGGAATTCAAAGATGACAAAGAGATCCAAGTAAGACAAAATTCTATATGTAAAGAAAGGTCCCCACATATTCATGTGAAATCACATAACCAATAGAAAATGATATAACCTACTCTCTAGATTAGAGGTTGTCACTCATTAGGTGCTCAGCGAATACATGTTGGAGGTATAAATACAATGCAGAGCACTGCAAGAACAGAACTGCAAAGTGAATACACATATACACTAGTTTCCAAAACATGCATGATATAATCTCTGTGATACCATCTCCCTAGAAATGCCAACTGGTACCTGCGTCCAAACATCATGAAGTATCCATATTTTTGTTCCTTAATAGATTCATACAAGATAAAGTATGGTCAAAAGGAGAGATGATCTTTACTTCTATAATATCCTTACAAAGACTTTTGCTTCCCAGATTTAAAATTTTTATTCATATAATCCATAGAGAATGAGGAATGGGGATATTCTCTGTTTCAAAGGATTTTATCTCCTTCCTTGAATCTGTCATTTTTTTAAAAAAAATGTTGTTTGAAAGTTTTTAATATCCTTTAAAACTTTCCTCAAGACACTCAGACTCTTTCTCTACATCCCTCTCCAGTCTCATAAAAACCTCAATTTGCTCACAGAGAAACTGATTCAGAGTAAAGAAGCAACCTAAAAATGGAGCTTCTATATGTAGCAACTTCAACATAGTAATCCCAGAGGATTAACAGGAACAACACCTGACACAGAAAGGTCCTTATGGAATCATTAGGAGAAGGGGCAGAACTTGTATTGTTGGCAATTGATTATCTTCCTAATTTCAGGGATGGTAATTTACCTCTGCATTCCCTTAGGGGTATAGCTAAAAATATAGGCATCCTTCCCTATTCTGATGTAATTATCAATCAATTAAGAGTACCAGTCCTAAAGGGAACTGAAAAGACACAGAAGACAATTTTTTTCCCTTTCAATACACGAACTGCATTCCAATGTCAATTTGGGACAAAAACCTTGCAGGTCAGAAAATAATTAAATGATTAAGTGTTGGGGGATAATAAAAATCTTATATCTGGAAAAACTATCCTTCAAAAATAAGGAAAAAATAAGATATTATCAGATAAACAAAAGTTAAAGGGTTATTTTACCACTAAATCTGCTCTATAAGAAATACTATAAGGAATTTTTATGTTGATATTAAAAGAAGCTAGAGAGTAACTCAAACCTATACAAAATTATAAAGTTCTTCAGTAAAGATAAATACATACACACGTGTAAAAATCAACATCATCATTTTCATTCATAATGTTACTTCTAATGTTCCTAGAGTTCAAAAGACAAAAGCACAAGCATAATTATAACTCTATGTGAATGGGTACACAATATATAAAGATGTAATTTGTCATATTAATAATGAAGTATGGGATGGAGCTCTAAAGGAGTAGAGCTTCTGAATATGATTGAAGTTGCTATCAGTTTTTTAAATTTATTGATTTTTAGAGAGAGAGGAAGAGAGAGCCAGAAAGTGATAGAAACATCATTTATTCTTCCACTTTATTTATACATTCATTGGTTGCTACTGGTATGTTCTCTGAGTAGGTATCAAACCTGCAAAGTTGGCATTTTGCGAGGATGCTCTAACAAACTGAATTACACATTCAGGGCCAATTGGTTTTAAATATATTGTTATAAAATTAAGATATTATATGCAATTCCTGTGCCAACCACAAAGGAAGTGTAAACTATGCACAAAAGGAAATCACAGGTACTCAGAAGGTGGCATTACAAAAATCAGCTGAATAAAAAAGAATGCAACATGGAAGAAATGAAGAGCAAAAAAAGTTATAAGATATATGGAAAATAAATCACAATAATGGCAAAAGTAAATCCTTCCCTACAACTACGTTAAATGTAAATGTTTTAAATTCTCTGGTCAAAACATATAGAGTGGTAGAATGAATTTAAAAAAACAGGATGTAGACAAGTGAGAACATGGAAGTTGACACTGTGCCCTAACAACACTAAAATGTTGAACCAACTAAAAAATTAACAACTCATCTTACATCCATAAGACAAATGAGGTCACAGGGCAATCTTCTGTCCCCCAAATTAAAGGAACCAATAAGTGAAAACTGAAAATCACAATTTACCAGAGCAAAAATTTTAAATGGGAAACAGTGTCAGTACAGGAAAATGAACTGTACTTAATAAATTACTGGTGGGTTAGATAAGCAAGCCTGAGAGAAAACTCTAAGGGGATAGAGTCAATGTCCGGTCCTACAATATTGGGAGTTTTGCCTCCAGGAGTTCACTATGTTCTCCAAGTGATATCACAGAAAAGTCCCCTAAATCACCATGCTTTACGCATGGTGAAGAAAAAATAAACCATTTTGGAAAATACCAGATTATTCTATTCTTCTTAACAAGGTCTGCCCTCAGGAAAAGAAAATTTAAACAGATATTTACCTGCTAGATTTTTTTATGGTTTAACTAACCTGGGGTGGGGGAATAGTAGCTGAAAGTAAGCAGAATAAAGGAATAATACAAACTAAAGCAGAATTCACTAAATTGAAAACAGGAAACCAATAGAGAAAAATAAAAGAAAATTGCAAAGACTATATCATGAAGATGTATACTATATAAATTAATCTATAACTTACAAGAAATTGAATCAGTGACCAAAAACCTCCCAACCAAAAAAAGCCCAGGACCAGATGGCTTCATTGGTGAATTCTATAAAATATTTAAAGAAAAATCAATACCAATACTACTCATAATCTTTAAAAAATCAAGGAAGAGGGAATACTATTAAAATCATTCTCTGAGTTTTACTCTGCTATGAAAATCTGAAAACATCATTCTGACATGAAAATCAGAAAAAACACTACGAGAAAAGAACTACAGATCAATATGTCTTATAAATTCTGATGCAAAAATACTCAACAGAATACTAGAAAGCCAAATTCATTGCATGTAAAAGATTGTACAACATGACCTAGTGAGATTTACTCCTGGAATGTGATGATGATTCTTTTCTTTTCTTTTTTTTTTTTAAATTTAATCTTTATTGTATTTTTCAATTATCATTTATCCCCTTTATACACACCTTCTCCCAGCAATCACTACTCTGTTGTCCAATGTCCATGAGTCTTTTCATTGTTTTGCTCAATCCCTCCATCCCCTCACCTACCCCACCACACCAGTTGTCATCCTGCTCTCCATCTATGAGTCTGTCCCCATTTTCCTTGATTGTTAAGCTTGCTCATTAGATTCCACATATGAATGAAACCATATGGTATTTGTCTTTCTCTGACTGACTTATTTCACTTAGCATAATGTTTTCTAGGTCCATCCATATTGTTTCAAAGGGTAAATTTTTCTTCTTTTTTATGGCCAAGTAGTATTCCATTGCATAAATGAGGGATTTCCAACCCTTGGGCCATGGACCAGTAGTAGTCCATGGACTGTTAGGAGCTGGACTACACAGCAGGAAGTGAACAGGAGCATTACCACCTGAGCTCCTCCTCTTTTCAGATCAGCAGAGGCATTACATTTTCATTGGAGCTGGAACACAAATGTAAACTGCACATGTGAGGGATCTAGGTTGCGTGTTCCTTATGAGAATCTATGGAAGCAGCTCAAAATAAGAATCAAATTCTTATGATAATCTGATGATCTGAGGTGGAGCAGAGCCTAGCACTGGGGAGTGGCTGCAAATACAGATGATCATTAGCAGAGAGGTCTGACTGCACAGAGACCATCCCCAAACCATCCCCTCTCCCATCCATAGAAAAATTCTCTTTCACAAATCTGGTCCCTAGTGCCAAAAAGGTTGGGGAGTGCTGGTGTAAATGGCCCATAGTTGTTTTATCCATTCATCTTCTGATGGACACTTGAGATACTTCCATAGCTTGGTGATTGTAAATAACACTGCAGTGAACATAGGGCTGCTTATGTTCTGTGTAATTAGTGTTTTGGGTTCCTTTGTACATATTTCCAGGAGTGGAATTACCGGGTCCTCTCTTATTCAGTGCAGAACTGGAAGTCCTAGCCACAGCAATCAGATAAGAAGAAGAAATAAAAGGCATTTAAATTGGAAGGGAGAGAGTAATACTGTCTTTATCTGCAGATGACACAATACTGTACATAAAAAAACCCCAGAGATTCCACCAACAAACTATTAAAACTGATAAATGAACTCAGCAGGATATAAAGTAGCAGGATATAACATTAATATCCAGAAATCAGTTGCATTTTATATGCCAATAACAAACTAACAGAAAGAGAAATTAAGAAAACAATCCCACTCACAATTACTACAAAAAGTGTAAAATACCTAGGAATAAACCTAATTAAGGATGTAAAAGACCTGTACTCAGAAAATTATAAGACACTGAAGAAAGAAATTAAAGGAGATACAAATAAGTGGACACACATATTGTGTTCAAGTATAGAAAGAATTAACATCATTACCATGTCCATATTACCCAAAGCAATCTATAGATTCAACAAAATTCTTATCAAGATTCTAATGTATTTCACAGAACTAGAACAAATGCTTCAAAAATTTATATGGAACCACAAAAGATCCCCCATAGAAAGAGCAATCCTGAGAAAGAACAAAGTTGGAGGACTCATCTACTTAATATCAAACTATACTAAAAGGCTATAGTGATCAAAACATCATGGAACTCACATAAAAACAGACACGTAGATCAATGGAACAGAACAGAGATCCATAAATAAACCTACGCCTTTATTGTCAATTAATATTTAACAGAGGAAGCAAGCACATACGAGTTAAAGATAGTTCATTCAGTTAATGGTGTTGGGAAAATTGGATGGATATACGCAGAAAAAATGAAACTAGACTACGACTACCCTCTTACATAACACAAAAGAATAAATTCAAAATGAATCAAAGACTTAAAAGACCACAAAAATTATAGAAGAAAACATAAGTAGGAAAATCTCAGACAGTATTTTATTGGATATATCTCCCCAGGCAAGGGAAACAAAACAAAAAAACAAAATAATCAAACTAAAAAATTTTTACATAGCAAAAGGAAATTATCAACAAAATAAAAAGATAACTGCAAAATGGAAGAACATATTTGCTGATACATCTGATAAGGGGTTAATATCCAAAATTTATAAAGAACTTACAAAATTTGACACCAAAAAAATAAACAACCCAATTTAAAATGTAATCAAAACAGTCTGGTATTGGCCTAAAAAAGGCACATAGATCAAGGGAACAGAATAGAGAGCTCAGAAATAAACCCAAGTCTCTACAGCCAATCAATATTTGACAAAGAGTGCAGGAGCATAAAATGGAGTAAAAAGACCCTCTACAACAAATGGTGTTGGCAGATCTGGACAGCTACATGTAAAAAAAAAAAAAGAAAAAGAAACTTCACCACCAGCTTACACCATACACAAAAATAATCTCAAGATAGATAAAAGGCTTGAATATAAGTCATGATACCCAAGAGGTCCTTGCAGGAAACATAGGCAGTAAAATTTCACATATCCCATGCAGCAACATTTTCACCGATGTGTTCCCTAGAGCAAGGGATATAAAGAAAAGAATAAACAAACGGGACTACATCAAATTAAAAAGCTTCTACATGGCTAAGGAAAACATCAGCAAAATGGAAAGGGAAACAACTGTATGGGAAAATATATTTGCCAATGATATGGACAAGGGTTTGATCTCCAGAATATATAAAGAACTCACATGACTCCACTCCAGGAAGACAAACAATCCCATTAAAAACTGGGCAAAGGGCCTAAACAGACATTTCTCCAAGGAGGACATACAGAGGGCCCAGAAACATGTGAAGGGATGCGCAACATCACTAGCCATCAGATAGATGCAAATTAAAACCACAGTGAGATATCACTGCACATTGGTCTTAATGGCCATCATTAACAAATTGATAAATGCTGGTGAGGCTGTGGAGAAAAGGGAACCTTAGTGCATTTTTGGTAGGAATGCAGATTATCGCAGTCACTGTGTAAAACATTATGGAATTTCCTAAAAAAACTAAAAATGGAATTGCCTTTTAACTTGCCAATTCCACTGCTGAAATTATACCCTAAGAATCCTGAAACACCAATTCAAAAGAACCTATGCATCCCAATGTTCAAAGCAGCAAAATTTATGATAGCCAAGTGCTGGAAGCAACCTAAGTGCCCATCAGTAAATAAGTGGATCAAAAAATATGGTATATTTACACAATTGAATACTATGCAGCAGAAAGAAGGAGCTCCTACCTTTCATGACAGCATGAATGGAACTGGAGAGCATTATGCCGAGTGAAGTAATCCAGGCAGTTATAGACAAATACCATATGATCTCACCTATGAGTGGAACCTAATCAAGAAAACAAACAAATGTGCAAAATAGAACCAGAGACTTTGAAATAAAGAGCAGTCCAACAGTAACCAGTGGGGAGGGCGAAAAGGAATAATGGGGGAAAATAAGGGAAGGTCCATCAAGGAACATGTATAAAGGACCCATGGACAAAGCCAAAGAGGGTAGGTTCAGAGGTGGGGGGTGGCGAGAGAGCATGATGGGAGGAAAATTGAGACAACTGTACTTGAACAACAATAACGAATTATAAGATATTTGTTAAAAAAGAAGAAAATTAATCAATGCAATACACCACAATAATAGACTAAAAGGATGCATAAAAATGCACATGATCATTTCAGTTGATTCAGAAAAAAATTTTACAATTCAAAATATTTTCATGATAACAACACTGAAAAAACTAGGCATAAAAGAAAACTACCTCAGTATAAAAAAACCTGTAGCTGGGGAAAACTCACAGAAACCTCATGTACACAGGTGGAAAAAAAATCAGTTTTTCCTCTTGGCTCAAGACCAAAACAAAGATGTTCATTTTCACAACTTTTATTTAACATATCACTGGAACTCCTAGCCCAATCAGTTATACATAGAAAAGAACTAAAAGGTTTCCAAATTGGAAAGGAAGAAGTAAAAGTGTCTCTGCTCTCAGATGACATGATCTTATATGTAGAAAACCCTGAAGATCCTCCCAAAATAGTTAGAAACACTAAAATTCAATATAGATGTAGGATACAAAATCAACACACAAAAATTTTATGTTTTTATACACTAACAGTGAAAGTCCCAAGAAAGAAATTAATAAAACAACTCAATTTATAGTAAAAAAATTATCAAAGTAGCATGGTAGAGTAGGTGATGATGACAATTCATATATAGTTTCAAAAAGAATAAAATATTTAGAAATAAACTTAAATAAGGAAGTGAAAGATTTGCACACTAAAATTTATAAAACTTTGCTAAAATAAAGAAGACACCAGTAAATTCCATGTGTTTGTTGGAAGAGTTGTTATTGATGAGGTATCTATATCACCCTTCTCTAAGGAAGATATGCAAATAGTATATGTTTTTATGTTCAATATCTTCAATTACTAGGTAAAAAAAAATTTAAAAAACACAATGAGATTCCATGTCACACTCATTGCAAGTACCTATATGATGGTTGTTATATAATGGATGGTCAGTATGTAGTTGATAAATGAGTTAATTAATCCTGTGTTTAAAGAATGTCAGTATATTCAAAGTCACTGAAATAGAGAACAAGCTGACAGTGACCAGAGGGGAGAGGGGAGGGAATTTCATAGGAATTTCAGGGGAAAAGGGGAAGGGTTTACAGGAATAAATATAAAGGTCACATGGACAAAAACTGGGGATGTAGAAATGGGAGGGAGGTGGGGAGAGATGGGTGGGTGGGCTGGGAAGAGAGTAAAGTGCAGAAAACTGTACTTGAACAACAATTAAAATAAAATAAAAAATTAAAAAATAAAGAATGTCAATAGACTGTATTTTAAAGAAGTATATCTCAGATTTGCCGAGGTTGTTATAAATTTTTCTAATCAATTTGAATTTGAGTGTCTCCCTACAGATTGCTTCACTAATTGAAAAATTCAGAACTTTTACAAGATGGGGTAAGGCTGTTTTAGTACTTTGACATAGCAGTCAAGATTTTTTATTCAAATTAGTGGATTTCTCATAACTAGAAAAGATCTGGCAGAGAGCAGACCAGCCAGGAAAGCTCTGGAAGAGAATAATTATTTTATTTAATGGAAATATAACTCATCTACACTATAAAATGCACATTTTGTAGGTTTATACTTAAGTATTTTTCTTTGTTGATCTATTAAAGATATTTTTTAAAATTTTGATTTTCAATTTCCCATTGATAATGTAAGCAAATATAATTGACTTTTTACACTAATTTGTTATCATGGTATCTTGATGACAATCATTAGTTCCAGAAGGATTTTATATACCATTTGATATTTTCCATGCAGAATTATATCATCAGCTTTTTTGAAGGTATAATTGACAAATCAAATTATAAGTTATTTAAAGTGGACAATATGATGATTTAATATATGAATACATTGTGAAAGAATTTCCCCCATTGAGTTAAATAACACATTCATTATTTCACATACTTACCCTTGTTTGTGAGAATATTTAAGTTTTATTCTCTCAGCTATTTCACTTATACAGCATGGTATTATCAACTTAAATGTAAGAAACAACACATTACCACATATTATCTTATTACTTGACACACTAGGCCCTACTTCTGGGAGTAAAGAATAATAATGTAAGCTTTCCAACTTAATTTTGCAAGCAGTTCATGATGTCCTATGACAAAAAAAATATATTACATAAACTTTGTGATAAGAATGCAGTCTCACATTTGATACATCTGAAATGTTTCCCAAGGTTCTATAAAGTTCATCATTTGGAGATCTTGAGTATTTACTCTGATATTAGAGTTTCATAAGCAGTCACTGAAAATTTTCATAAATATTACCAATGCAGGGAGTGAAAAGTACTGTCAAATTGGAACAGGGAAGAAGATGACACATTCTAGGTCTAGGCAACAAGGAAAGGCTGCAGTATGTTTCTTGAAACTAAGGCTATAAAAAAAAATTATCTTTTTGTTTTTGAAACAGAAAAGTGCTATAATGGTTTCAAACACTTTTATTAGTGGTAAGAGCTGTAGCAATAATAACAGTAAAAGTTCTTGTAACCATAAGTTTCTTTCTTTTTTATTTACATTTTTTATTTTTATTTTTTAAATTTTAATTGTTGTTCTTGCACAGTTTTCTGTCTTTTACTCCCAACCCAGCCCACCGCCCCAGCTCTCCCCACCTCCTTCCCATTTCTACTGCCCCCTAGTTTTTGTCCATGGGTCCTTTATACTTGTTGCTCTAAACCCTTTCTCTTTTCCCCCCAAATTCCCTCCCCTCTGGTGACTATGTTTTAATATATATTTATATAAAATAGTAACATTGTATTTATATCTTTTCTATTCCCTTAAGGTATAATTCTGGCTAAAGGCCAGAAAATAGACTAAATTATTGTCTTTCTTCGTTTCAGTCTACAAGTTTTTCATTTCTCAGACTTTCTTTCCCCGTACTCCAAATGATTTCAGATTCACCTTGCTCTGAAAGTGACCCCTGGTTTGAAATTTCCTGGTTCTTATTTCTTGGAAATAACTCATGATGTAACTGAGTGCTTTCTGGCTATCTGCCCTCAGGCAAGGGTTACCTTTTCTCCTCCAAAAGAGGGCTGAGTTTCAGCACTGTAATGACCTCTCTGGGGCAAGGTCTGAAAATTGCACTGGGATCAGATAAGATTCTAAGGTCAAGGAAAACAACAGCTAAAGACAGGTGATGAAAGACACTTAGTAACTAATGTCTTTTCAAATCCAAAGCCTAGCAGAAAAGGGCTCTTTCATCCACTGGTTTTACATTCCAGCCAGCTGTTTTTCTTGGTGAGTTTCTTCTCCATAAATTGGGATCTGTGTATTGTTCAGTGTTTCTCATCACAGCAAATTTTAACAGAAGTGGAAAGGATAGTGAATCAAATAATCTTGATCCTGTATCTCTCAGTAACAAACTTTCCTTTGGCGTGTCAACTTTTTTTCTTTCGTTCAAGTTTATCAATAACAAGACAGATTAGACTCATGTCATTTAGTGATGGAAGAGATTGCAAAGATAATCTACTACTATCTTCTTAATCACATGTTAACAAAACTCATAATTGACACATCCCAGTTAGTTAGTGGCAGGACAAGATGAAAATAAGGTTTTCAGCTTCTTTTAATGTTTACCTACAAAGTAGTTCTAACATTGCTTTGTTCATTAAAAATAAGAGGAGACAGTCCTATGGTTTGGAATGTGTATGTGGGTGTGTTTGCAATTTGAGAAGAGCTTGAAATATACAGAAAGAAAATCAGAGATAGAAGCAGCTTTGGTATCTGGTCTTGTTACCACTGTAATTACAACTCTTATGCTTCCCCTGAAATACAGTCTATTCTTTATCGTGGCATTAAAACCTTATATTTTCATCTCTTGTTTCTAACACTACTTCCTACTTCCATTTACGATATCTTCTTATTCCTTTCTCTTCCATTCAGAGACCAAGAATGAACATTTTTCTGATCTGATTATCATAAAAAGATAAATTGCATAAAATATATGCTTGTGCAGTCTTAGAAGCCATTTTTAATCTAAAAACTTTTCTCAAACTTTTCTTATCCATTTGTTTTCCATATACCTAGTAAGACTTTAAAGGAAGGTGTGATTATTTCTCAGTTGAAGTGGCCAAATCATTTGAAATAAGTGAAATATTGACTCCATCAAGGTCTTCACATCATTGCAAAGTCATTTCATCCACCTGCATGAATGTCCAATCTCATGGGTCAAATTGTCAAATCGAGGAAGGTTATTCTGTTTCACAGAATCCATCATCACAATGATTTTTAACCTTTTCTTCAGAAACTTCCCTCATTTCTGTATTTTTGTTTTAGACATCTTTGGGTAGGTAGTAATATACCTTTGTCTTCACAGAAATTCTCTATGAGTTCTAACAAACACTTGTTACCAAACCCTGAGTGCTTATTTCTCCCATACTTTGCACTGAGTTTTTCATTTGTAAACTTATTTAGCCCTCCCAATACTCAATGAGTTCAGTGATATTCTTACTCCCATTTATAGTTAAGTAAACCTATGAAACTTGGACAAGATTCCATGTGAAGTAAATATGTAGATAATATTATATTTCAAAATTTCTATCCCATGATTTTAAATACTGAGTTTTTTTTGTGTGTTTGTTTGTTTTATGAGAGGATCAGTCACATGAGGCCATAAAGGAAGACAGAGGCCAGGCTCAGGAAACAAATGCCAACAGGTCCTAGAGACCTGAGGTACAGCAGACCTTACAAGGTCAAATAAAACAAACAAACAATCAAACACCAAGGTGATAGGATGATGGGGCTGCGGTGGGCGGATGTGAGACCAAGGGAGGAGATGGAGGTAGGGGAGCTTAAGCCAAGGCCTTTATAGAATTTCCACAGGAAGGCAAGACAGGGAAGTGTGAACAGTTTAGAACTGGATAGTTTGAATAATTTTGGTGGACTTTGGGTATAGGTGTGGCCTCTACTTGCCTGGCACCTAGCAGCAATATGATTAAGGCAGAGGAATATTGCTTCCTGGAGAGCATGGGACAGATAAAGGCCTAAGAATTGTTTAGTTTGCATATTGAAGCAATACCCCTGGCTTTGCCTTTTGCTATCTCTAAGAATTGGCCAGCTCAGTCAGGGAAGGGCAGTCTCTCCCCAGCAAGAAAGGGTTTTTAGGATGTCAAAAATTATAGTACATAAATAATTATACACATATATAGATATATGTGTACATATATAGATATGTATACACACATATAAGGTAATATATATTTTTATAAAATAATGTTACTATGTTTTACATTATGTATATAAATATATGTCAACATATATTATGTAATATACATTCATCCCTATTGAGGGGCTGGCACTAATAATGCTCCTTTTTTATTACAAAATCTTTTATTACAAAATCATAAGCATGCAATTCTGTAACATAATATCACACTCTCAAGCACCATATGACATTTTAAGTGAAATATTCAAAATAAAACTACAAATTATTACACCCATATTATTACCCTACTAACTCAAGCAAGCATTACTTCTGCCAAACTTTGTATTATATATAATACACAAACACTATTACACAGAAGAAAAGTAATTTGACAAATTCATTATCACCTATAACTGTGCACTTGGAGCTAAATTTTACTTTTATCCTTACATGGTCAGACAATTTATAAATAATTATCTAGGATATATTGTCTTTTACACATCAAAGCTATTTCTTTGTCTGCTTATGTCACATTAACATGATATATCCATATTTGTCCCAATCACTTCTAGGGAATCCCCTTCCTAACCTCATTTTATATGGACAACAAAGAGAATTTCTTATCACATAATTTCTAATCATTGTAGTCTATATCTCTTTATTGCCTTAGACATAGTCTACTGATGAATGTAACTACTGAATCTCATATAACAAGATCTCCTACTCTTCATCAACTATTAAAGTATTTTATTGCATTAGGGACTTTCAAGTTATGTCCTCTTTTGTATTCCTACTGACTGTGAACCTGTATTTTTTCCTATAATTTTATAGCAGTAATCTCTCTAGTTTCCTTTTAATGGGAAATACATAGAGTCCTATTTATAGTGGTATTCCTTATTCAATGTATTTAGCTATGACAAAATTGTAGGGAAGGTAAAAGAAAACCTTCAAATGATGTTAAGTGTGTAAATTGGTTAATGAAAAATAGAAAAGAGAGCATATAACGTTATCTTAAGCTATAGAGAGTAGATTTCTAAAGAAAAGGAGTTGGACAATTATTAGAATATCAGGAGTTCAGAGTAGGAGTGAAGTGAAACAATATAATAAGAGATATCAGAATTTATTTTTACTTCCAACTGGTAAGAGTAAAGCAAAAGAAAGCACCTAGGTTACATTGAATTCCAATATAAATAATAGACAGGCTCACAGCCAACCTACTTTTTTGTACCTGAAATACATTAATATCATCAAAATATTTAAGTTACAAGGCTTAGCCAAAAGGCCAGTTTGTGTATGTTACAATTCTATTCTAATTGATTGCTCCTTCTAACTAACCTAACTTTCCATCTATCTTCTCAACTTTCTGTCCCCTTTAAGATCTGCGAGGATTTACATCACCTTCTACCCCCTTCTCTTACACATCCACATATTATTCTAATAGATCAGAATTATCCTAGTAAGCAAAATATGCTTCTCCACTGCTTATAAAAAAAAACAACTCTTCCACCTCATTTCCAAGAGCCAGGATGATGGACCTGCACAGAGGCAACTCAACCAATATTTGCTGAAGAACAAACCTCCTCATTCCCCTGAGAGTCAATTTGTTAGATTTGTGGGGAGGTATTTTTCTTCCTATACTAGAGAAAATGGAAAGAATGGGAAAATCAGCCACTGTCTGAGGAATCTGACCTTTGAACAAAATGAACGAGGCTATGAGATTAAGGATTCAATCTATAATTTCAAGTGTCACAGATAGATTTTGCCTAATCTGAAATGTGTCTGGAGTTTGGAAATGGATAGAGACAAAAAAAATTAATCTCCTTGTGACACTATCTGAGAACATTTCAAAACCTAGCAAGATCAATGCTGTTATAATTTCAATTTCTACAATTTCTAGGTGACAAACGCTGGATTTATCTTTCTCATTCCCAAATAGCCACAATGACTTTGGAAAATATATCCATGAATTCTATTTTGATACTGACTTAAATTGATTCCCAAGGATTCAGAGTCATCTGGCCACATTTCCATCATGTTTTTTATGCCCTTCTTTCTTCCTATCAATATTTTTTTTCTCTGAATAGGTAATAGAATCAGTGGTGAGGAAAGGATTTACCAACTTGATGGAATCTACCAACATGTCATATCTGAACCCAAAGACAGTGATTCTGATTGGGATCCCTGGACTACAGCATGTGCAGTTTTGGATTGGATTTCCCTTCCTTGGTGTATGTCTAGTGGCTCTGCTGGGGAACATTTTCTTGTTAATCGTCATCCCTACAGAACGCAGTCTTCACCAACCCATGTACATCTTCCTGGCAGTGCTGGCAGCCACTGACCTAGGGCTCTGTGTAGCCATTGCTCCAAAGATGTTGGCCATCTTCTGGTTTGGCTCTTGTTCCATGGCTTTTGATGCCTGCCTCACCCAGCTCTTCTTCATTCATGCCTTGCAGGGCATGGAATCTGGCATTCTGTTGGCCATGGCCTTTGACCGCTATGTTGCCATCTGCGATCCTTTGAGGCACACATCCATCCTCACACCTTTCTTTTTAGTTCTGATGATCCTGATGCTGGCAATCCGGACAACAGTGCTTGTTGGGATTTTGCCCATTCTACTTAAACGACTACAACTTTTCCAGTCTGTGGCTATTGGTCATTCCTACTGTGAGCACATGGCTGTGGTCAAGCTGGCTGCAGAAGATGTCCATATTAACAAGTCATACGGGCTCTTTGTAGCTTTTGCAATTCTAGGTTTTGACATGATCTTTGTCTTGATCTCCTACATTCTAATTTTTCGGGCTGTTTTTCGTCTTCCCCAGAAAGAGGCAAGACGTAAAGCATTCAGCACCTGTGCTGCCCATATTGTTGTCTTCCTGGAGTTTTATATCCTTGCCTTTTTTTCCTTCTTCAGCCATCGTTTTGGACATGTGTCACCCCATGCTCATATCCTATCATCTACCATCTATCTTCTTGTGCCCCCTGCATTTAACCCCATTGTCTATGGTGTGAAGACCAAAGAGATCCGCAGGAAGGTCAAACAGATTTGTATTCTGAAGCCTGACTGACACACAGAAGTGATCCGAAAATATTGTAGTATGACATAGGAAATGTATGTATCTATTTGTTTAAGATGGAAACCCCTTGACCATGTCTATTCTGGTGAGGTTTTTATATTATAATGATCTTCCCTAAATAACCCATATTCCTGAAACAAGAGTACTCAAAATATGAGATAAATTTTAGTGAAAATATATATGCATATCATAAATTCCTATTATCTTCCATCTCCCCCTTTCTTTCCTCTTTTTTCTTATAATCTTGGTATGATAATAAATAATATAGTTTTGTACCTACCATAATTGGTGCTAAAAAAAGTACCCTTCTTTCTTCATGTAGTGGAAAACTTTGTGAGTCATCTACAAACTAAACATAATTGTGCTTTTTTCTTCAATTGAAAGTGACCAAGTTTACTAAAAAAACATAATTTTTACCATTATGAAAACAGAATGTGAAGGCTTTGGTGACTAGTTCTTCAATTATGAGAAGAATGTGCTAGACAAACTACATTTTTGTGACCACCAAATTTTATATATTTCAGGAGTTGATTATAAAATGGTGAAATTCACTATTGCTAAGAACTATATGCTCCCAAAATAAAAATGTGTTTGTGTGAATAAAAATCTCTCTATCAATGGAGGTTTTGAAATAGTGAGTGAATGATCCTCTATAAGGGTGGCATTCTTCACAGGTGGGGTTTCAAGAATACTATAGGAGTCATAAGTCCCGCTGGCTGGGTTGGGTCAGAGATATCAGAGAAACCATTGTCAGCAATAAATATATTTGCAATATATTTGCATATAGTGTCTGAATAAAGACACTATCCATTCACAATGTATAGAGTAGAAAGATGACATATTCTAAAGGGTATTATTATTGGCAGGTACCAATTGTGGCTATAATTATTTTTAGTATGCAGAAATGTGAATTGATAAATAGATGATTGTTGGAGTATTCACTTAGCAAAAATAAGTACTTCTTTCCTCTATGTGGCTTATCACTCTAAATTTTGCCCAATCTATTTTTTTTTTTCTGTAATAGTACCTGTAGTGGATTGAGAGTCTTTTCACTGTGAAGCAGGGGCCATAAGATAAGCTAAATGCTTGAGTTATGGGAGGAAACTGCCGTCATGTTGAAAAAGGCATGTTGTCTTGGAAAGAAAGAGATGTGTCCTGGCTCCACGGAACACTTTAAATCTCTGACACATAAGCCAGATGCTCTGGCTGTGTGGGAATCTCCAGAGGAAAAAAACTAATTCACAAAACTGAGAGAAGACCATATCTACATAAGAGAACTGATGTGGATTGTGAAAAAAATCCACTGGTGAATAATGGTTGAGATGTTTGGTAACATAATTTAGAACCTAGAGAGGAAGCAGAAACTGAAAAAATTGTATTATGTTTGGCTAACTATATTTTTTAGGCATGGCTATAAGTATTCATCCATATGTGATCTTGCCACACCCCCTGAAGAACGAACTCTTTTCTCCCTGGCTGGGTAGCTCATTTGGTTAGAGTGTAATCCCTATACGCCAAAATGCCACGGCTGTGGGTTTGATCCGTGGTCAGAGCACATACAAGAATCAACCAATGAATGCTTAAATAAGCAGAACAACAAATTGACATCTCTCTTTCTCTTTCAAATCAATAAAAACTAAAAATATTAAAAATGAACACTTCTATACCCTTCAATAAATTTGAGACCTGGCAACTGCTATGAATACAACAGAAGTCCATATGTGTCAGTTCTTTGAGAGTCCTTAACTGATATTGTACCTTTTCTTATTTTTATGCCACCATGTAAGAACCCCCTGGGTTCTATTGTGATGGAACAGGAATCAGTGTGATGGTGAACTGAGGTGCCTGACATCTGAGCAAAAAAGAGGCCTTGTCCCTGGACCTGGATGCCTATTCCAAACACTATCTATGACTGTTTAAGGGACTCCAAGTGGGAACTGCACAGCTGAGTCCAAGCAATCAACGGAAACTTGAGGGAAAAAGTCATAAACTATTGTTCAAAGTCACTAAGTGTTGGGGTGTTATATTACACAAAAATAAACACATAAGGAAAAATGATGTCGTGTTAAATTCTGCAGTAACAAAAGCCTAAAACATGCAGCATTGGCTTTGAGTGGATGTACAGAAGCTTAAAGTATGCTAATGTTCATGAAGGCTTTAAATAGAGTGACAAAATTGTTACTATGTACCAGAGAATAAAGGGATATGTGCTTTGTAATGATGGAACAATTGACAAAACTGTCACCCTTTTTCACATAGAAATATATGTATGTATCCCCAATGAACCTGTGGGTTTCATAAATGAAATTTCCAAGGAATGTTGAAAGTACCACATATGATAAAATACGTATAGAAAAAGATGAGTCAAAGAAATGTTTAACTTTCAAGTAGGCCTCAGAGAAACCATAAAGGCTTCTGGTCATTCTGAGTTTGAACACAAAACTGTTTCTCATTCACTTTTTCTTTCGACATTATATAGTTAAAGTCTGAGCTGGCCTCTGGGAAAAAATGATGCATTTTTAAGACACTTTGTTATTCAGAAGAACTGCCAGGTTAGACTGAAAAGGACAGTGACACCCGAAAATGAAAAGCATCATTGCAATCCCCAATCTATTGGCTTAGAAAGATGAAGTGAAAATGTGAGCCATTTAAAAAAAAAAGTGATAACTCAAAGTATAGAACCTAAATTCTAGAGGATAAAACCAAGAACCACACAGGGAAAGAGAATTATCCTTATGGAGCAAAATAGGACTCCAAATCAAGAAACTGGCAACATGCACCTTAAATTTCAGTCTGCTGTTCACCGGTAACTGCATGTTCCATTTTTCTCCCTCTCTGCAATAGATTGTTTCTGCAGTTATCCTATTGCTGTATTAACATTGTATGTTGGCAATGTAAAAAGCAAATGACTTATCTCTTCCATTAATATGTGTTCAGAGAAAGAGAAATCATATTCCAAGAACTATATCCAAAGAACCACACACATGAAAGCTTGGATATAATTTAGATGAAGAAAATTTGGATGAATGCCAAAATGGAATGACACTTGAAAGTTTGGAGGGGGTGTGAATGTCTGTTGCATATGAGAGAAACTATGCCTGAATATCTTTGTCAAAAATAGATATGACAATGTCTTCTAAACTTCATGTTTTTCTGCAATGCAACCATCAGGAGTCTATTTCCCATCCCCTTGAATTTGGTTAAATTCTATGACTGCTTTGAACAATAGAGTACTACAGAAGTGATGCTGTGTGAGTCTTGTATAAAACCCCTATCTAGCCTAGTAGCTTCTGCTTTTTATTGTTTGAAGCCCTAAAACACCAGGTAAGAGATTCAGGCTAGTTCTAAGGGGATGGAGGCTGGGGAGGAGTAGTGAAGTACCAGGCTTGTCAATGAGGAAGCCATGTTGGATGATTTCCATCCTTATGAACTTTCTGAGAATTTAGCTGAAGCCCCTTTTTTTCATGCAACCATGTGAGAACTTAAAGCGAGAATGTTAAATTAAACCCAGTCAACCCAAAACTCAAAATTTTGGTTAGTTTGTAGTGTACCAAAAATTAATCAAAATAATTGAGAAGGGGGAATTACAGTTGAAGGAACACACTGCTTCACTGAAGGTGAAACAACGTGTCTTATGTAATATTCAGAAGTGGAGTTGAGATTTAACTATGAAAGGATCGTCAATGGCAAGAATGTTGGCCAGTCAAACAAAATGCTTCTTTTCTCCCTCTGTCCCTCTGTCTGTCATTTCTCTACCTCCTTTCTTTCCTTCCTGACATCTTTCATTTCTTTCTTTTATTTTTAGCACATATATTGAATGTATAAGTTCATGCATTCTTTTATATTCACTTGCTTCATTCAAAGAAGTTATTTGAAATGGGCCTTGACCTATTCAGCACATGTTTATTAAACTCATATTATATACCATTGAAATTCTAGATGCTATGGAAACAAGTATAAACCAAACATTCATCATTAATGTTTGAAAAGATCATGTAAATAGGCAGTTTTCATATTGTGTGCTATGTGTTATGACTGAGAGAGGATAAGATGATATCAGATACCACTGAAAATAATTCAATATAAAGTGAAGGGAAAAAAGAGGTGGGAAGTTAGGAAAGACTTAAAAAGGAAGTATTGTCTAAGATGAGCTCTAAAAGTTGATAAAAAGCATGTAGTCATAGCATTCTGTGGGTAGTTATTAATTTATTTGAGCAAATGTATGTATCTGAAAATGGGTGCAGCTAAATTGGAAGAGGTTAATAGTGATTTTGCATATTTATTAATAAAATTCATATGTGCAGCACATGTATATGTAAATGGGTTGTGAATTTATGCATATCTCGGTGAGGTATATGGATGTGTATAAATATAAGTATGATAACATGTTAGAGAGAGACAGAAACTAGTGAGAGATGTTCATAAACAAATAAAATGATTGGAGATATGTATATGAAAGAAAAAGCATACATATTTGTATATGGTTGTGTGATGTTTGTTCCAGGTAGACCTGGGGATATCTAAATTGTGAATTTTAAGGAGGGGGAAATGGTCATGATTTACATGTATAGTTCACTTGGTTTATGAGTTGGTGTTTAGTAACATTTTTTAAAACTGAGATGAGTGATTAGAACTTACTTATGTGCAGTGAAAAAATCAGTTTCTGGGTACAGTCCTTGCCTTTAAAGAAATGCCAGTGTAAGAGCAATGGTAAGGCATGCAGACTAATATCTGAAGTAAAGGACAATTCACAGACTAATGAATGTCACAGAGGCTGAAAGTGTTTGGCAATACAGAAAATGACAGGTTGGTGTCATTTGAGGACATGCATTAAGAAAAACAAATTAAAGAAAGTGTCTCTTGAGGTGGGAAGGATTTCAGCTAAGAAAAATCAAGGGAAAATGCCTCCCAAGTAGCACAAAAAATGAGCTAAAGTAGCAAGAAATGTGTAGTTTCTTTACGAATAAAACAGTGGGTTTGGCTGGATTGATGCCTGTCCTGTGATTTAGTGAAAATAAAGTACATGGAAAAGCAGACTGGAGTTAAGTCATGCAATTATTTTAATGTCATGCTATGGAGTTAAGACTTTATCTTGAGAAACAGGCTGTTGAACATTTTAAGTACGTTCAAGAAGATATTTGTTTGGAAGATACAACTCCATTTGCAGAGTTAATAACAGCTTTGAATATTAGAGAAATTGATTATATGAAGATTAGTTAAAAGCATTTTAAAGTATAGAAATTTAAAGTGATAAAGTATAAGATAGAAAAAGATACTAGAAATGTGTGGAGAAACGTTGGTCATTATTTGGGTGAAGGGAAGCAAATGAAAAACAATTAAGAGCATCAAGGTTTTAAGCAATTTAACTTAAGTCAAATGAGCAAATATGAGGAATATAGAGGGATAATATAGTTGGCAAAGAGATTAAGAGTTTAGTGTGGAAAGACTTAAGGTTAAGGTGCATATGAAGAGTAGTTCATAAGGCTGTTTCCATGAGTCTTCTGGAACACAGACATAATACATGCTTTAAGATACAGATTTGGGTGTCTTAACTGTGTGAAAACAAATTGAAGTAGGTAGAAGGGGAAAAGTGAAGCTAGAGAAACAAATAGTTTCTTTAGGTTCTTTTTTATCCCCCATGCTTTCCCGTCAAGGCCAATCTACTGCATATTGTTTCCATAATTTGACACCAACAGTGACTCTCTAAAGAAGACTGTTCTTTAGAAGATTTTCTTCAGAATTGTCTTCCTTAGGGAGTGGTGGGGGAAACATGGAGACAACTGTGCTTGAACAACAATAAAAATGTGAAAAAGTAAAAAAAATAAAAATTTTCTTTAAAAAATTAAAATTAGGTATGAAAATCATAAAAAAGACAATTCTCTATTAAAACCCTTCAAATAAAAAAGATCTTTACTCATTGATATGATCACAGATATTTTTACATAATTATTCCTATTAGGATTATTCTCCATGATATATCATTCTGCATTGGTAAAATATCTAAAACATACATGTAGAAGAAAAATCATTAAATCAAAAAATTATCAGGATAAATATTTTTGCCCATAAGTCTTAATAGTATATTCCTAAATTCACTGTTAACTCATTTGAAATAATGTGCTTCCAATTCATGGTATGTAATGCAATTATATAAATAATAAAATTAACAACAAAATATTTTCCCACGTTATTACTTGCATAAGCATTTGGGGAGGGTTCTGGTCATGAGGGTTTCATAACATCTACATTCGGATGGAAATAATTTGTCTCAGTTACATTCCCATACTGAATAAATCCTCCTCTTCCTTGTTTTGGTTATTCCTTTCCCCATGAAGCCCCAAACCTGACAGATGTTATCTCTACCTCCAACCTAACCTGATTGCCAGCTGCATACCCAAGGTCTCCTGTCTACCCCAGGTATCAACCTCAGTCTCCATGACAGTGCAGGATCCGCAGTACCCACTCCCTCATTTGCTTGGTCCGTACTCCATATATCAAGGGGTTGATCATGGGAGGCACAAGGAAGTAAAGATTGTCAATGATAATCTGTAGATGCGGAGCCATATGGTAGCCTGAAATCTGGGCTAGGACAGAAAACACAACAGGAGAATAAAAGAGAGCAATGACACAAAGATGAGAACCACATGTGCTAAGAGCTTTGCCCCGTGCCTCCCAAGAGGGTATCCGGAAGACCGCATGAAGGATCAACCCATATGAGAGAATGATAAAAAACAGATCAAATCCCACAGATGCTACAATAACCATGAGGCCATAGGTAATATGGTCAGAGATGTCTCCACAGGCCATCTGTACCACAGCCATGTAGGCACAGTAGGAATAAGCAATGATGTAGGTTTGGAAGCTTTCTAGTCTTTTTGCTAGGATGGGTGCTGGGGTCAGCACTGTCACTGCCCTCGCCAGGACAGACAGTGCCATCTTCACAAGCATGTTGTTAGCAAGGATGGTGGTATATCTCAGAGGGTGCCAGATAGCCACAAATCTGTCAAAAGCCATGGCCAGGAGAATCCCAGACTCCATGACATAAAACAATGGGATGAAAAACATCTGTGTGAGGCAAGCATTGAAACTGATTTCTTTGGCATTCATCCAGAAGATACCCAGCATTCGGGGCACAGTGACACTGACCAGGGATAGGTCAACAACTGATAGCATGGCCAGGAGGAGAAACATGGGTTCATGAAGACTCTTCTCCACCCAGACAATGCATAAGATGGTGGCATTGCCAATGACTGCAATGACAAAGACCAAGAAAAAAGGCACAGAGAACAAGCCATGGGATGCTTCTAAGCCAGGAATTCCAGCCAGGACAAATATCAAGGGCTGAGGAATGGAATTGTTGCAAGAGGACATTCCTACCATGAGCTCCTCCAAGGTCTGATTCCTGGGGAGAAAGAAATAGCGACATTTTGAAATCACTGTATAATTTGCACTTAAAATACCAGGTATTGCAGTAGTTTATGATGATAATCATAATTATATTATGTCAACTAGTGATCAAATAAATGTTTCAGCTGCCTGGGGTAAAGAGGATGATAGTCCTAGCCTAGTTTCTCTACAGTAGGAAGAAATAGTCTCAGGGATAAATTCTCAATAAAGACATATCAACTCCATTATTTTAGATTGTTCTGAAGCTCTGATCCCATTTAATATTCAATGTGTGAAATACTATAGGATTTTTCCCAATTAGCAGGACCTGGAAAGAGATTCAACATTATAGGCAAAAGCTGGAAATCATGGTTTTCACTCCAGATGTGAAAGCTGAATTTCATCATCCCAGGGTCCTCAGCCTTTGAGACTGGCCTTGGTGTTTTATGATTATTCTCTGGAGTATTTGCTGATTTTTACAAAGAACCTAGGAAACCTACTGATCTTATACTTAAAAAGTATGACAGTATTCTGAAGAAATAACATATTTTTGATGAGAAAACTGGAATCCAAAAATACAATAGATTACAAAATACAAGTTCCAGTGTCTTAGAATCAAAGTGTGGTTGGGGAGTGGGTAAAAGTAAGTTAAATTAATGGGGTGGCATATATGTATATATGAATTTATGTGATTTTGTATGGCGAACATAGTGGTTAATTGTGATATATATTTCTATGTGATATGATAAATATATATGTATTTCTATTATGATACATGTACATTGTGATATGTATTTCTATGGAAAAAAGGCTATTATATTTGCTGAACATTTTGACCTACATAACTATTTTGAATAGAAATGCATATTTAAAAATGTATAAATTATTTGATAAAAATTATAAAGAGTATACTTAGTCAACAAATTAAAAGTAAAAAACAAACAAGTATATAATAAATACAAAAATAAGGTATAGAAATAAGGCTTTTTTATTAATATGATTGAGATTAAATTTTACTATTAAGGTTTAGACTCCAAATTTTGTTAGAAATATCCAAATTATATAATATTTAAAAGAATCATACAAGATAATTTTCTTTTTTTAATTTTTAAATTTTTTTTCACATTTTTAAATTATTGTTCAAGTACAGTTGTCTCCATTTCCCCCCACCACTCCCCTCCACCCCAGCCATCCCCACTTCCCACCCTTGATCCTAACCCCCTTTGGTTTTGTCCATGTGTCATTTAAGTTTAAAATAAGCTTTTAAAAGTTTATTTTTTAAAAATGTTGCAGAGCTGTTTACAGATATACCTAATTACATACAAATTGTTACAACTTGCTCCAAAATCTGTAGTTTAAAACATTTTAATTTCTTGTGACCAGGAGCAAAACTTACACTGAAATTAGGATGGAAAAATGTAACACAAAGTTGCTTTAGAAGTAAAAGTACAGTAATATTAATATTGTGTCCTTTCATTTCATTGTTAATAAACTTGATTATGTCTTTTATGATAATTAATTTACACTAATATTTAAGCACACAATATAGAGTAACATATCTACTTAAGTAACACAAATATACATCATAAAATTGAGCTGTTCAGATCTAAGTATTTCATATATCAACTGCATCTAGTAAAAGGCATACCATAGCTGAATGATAGGCAGGTGAAGTTAAATTGGTATGGTAAAAATAGCAAGGTCTTTGAGATAATACATGTCTGAGATACAATTTCAGCCCTGATACTCTATCTGATTTGACCAACTATTTTAATGCTTTGAACCTCATTTCTTTTTTAGCCTTTTCTTGAAATTATTTTTAAAAGTTTATTCTATTACAGTTGTGCCAATTTCCCCCTTTGCCCCCCTCTGCCCATCCCACTTCCCACTCCCACAGTCCATCCCCACCCACACTGTTGTCCATGTCCATGGGTCATTCGTACATGCTTTGTCTAGTCCCCTCCCCTTCTTTCCACCATTATCTCCCTCACCCTCTGGTCACTTTCAGTCTCATTTCTTCATCTCAAAAGTGGGATGAGGCTTGCCTTAAATATTGTAATGAGTATTAAATCTATTATTAAATTCCAACATTGTATAAAACATGTACTATTCCTGACAAAATCCTTTGAATGTTTGGGTGTTTTAAAAATTCAAACTTTGTTTTCTTTTTCTGTGAAGTACAAATGAGAGATGCAAAAAAAAAAAAAAAATGTTCTTTTTTGTGTTTTGTTTCTTGCAAGGACTGTAACTAGGATAATTAATAGTCTTGAACTGACAACCTAAGGAGAAGTATTTGACAGCCCTGGTAATTTTCTCCTCAAATATTTTTACATTCTTTATATGCTTGAGTCAATAATATTTAGTATTACCAGAGATAGATACCTGGCCAAATAAAAGATGCTAAAAGATTTAAAAAGTATATTTCAATTTAATAGGAGAAAGAAGCTTATGACAAACTCAAACAGAAAAGATACCCTGTGGAACCAAAAGCTCATTATCAGGTAAAAATTGAATGATCACCTATCAGGAATACTGAAAATGAAAGCTCTCTATGTGGTTGGGACATTGGGATATTATTAGAGCTTTAAGCAACATGGTAAAGTTTTGGCAGAGCTATCAGAAATAATTGCCACCAACAGTTATAACAACATTAATTATAAATAAACTATCAATTTAGGTTTAAAAATTAGGAAAATAGTAACTACTTTCTAATGAATGTCACTGCGCATTCTAAAAATTGCAGATCCCAACCATGGTCTTAAAAGGGTTGGTGATTGTTATTTAGGAATTTTTTTCCTATAGGATTTTGCATCCCAAGATTTTGCACTTTTTTTCCTCCCTCTTTTTCTTTCTCTTCCTGGAATAGTACCTGTAAATGGTTGTGAGTCTGGTCACAGTGGGACTGGGACTAGCAAAGCAGCTGTCCACTTGAGGTGTTGATGTCCAGATTAAGATGCAGTGTCTGAGCTGGAAGCCGATTTATGCTGGTTTGTCCTCCCCTCCACCCCTCCACCCCCTGGGTCTCTAGTGGCCTCTCTGTTAGGAAAAGGGCTTTTCTTAGCTTGGATATTCTGGGGAAGAAGGGCTAGAGCCAGTCATTGAGGAGAGCAAGGGTGGTTGAAGGGACAGAAAGAGAGTGGACTTTGGGTAGTGAGCACACAATGGACTATACGGATGTTGTATTATAAAGTTGTACACCTAAAACTTACATAAGGTTATCTTTTTCACTTAGCATAATATTCTTTTTTGTTTTTACTTTATTTTTTTCACTTTTTTTTTATTGTTGGTTGGGTATAGTTGTCTCCATTTCCCCCCACCTCTCTCCCCCACCCCAGCCATCCCCACTTCCCACCCTTGATCCTACCCCCACTTTGATTTTGTCCATGTGTCCTTTATACATAAAGATATTAAACAATGTTAGCCTTATAAATTTAATTAAAATTTTTAAAAATCAGATGTTTAGGAGCACTGTAAAACTAAGTGCTGGTGTGTTGAGAGAGTTGAAGTCTGTGGTTTAGGAACTCTAGGGAGAAGAGTAAAGACTCTTAGAATGGGGGATCACTTAGAATGAAATTAAAAAGCACTTGGAGTAAAGTAAGCCAGAGCTGTCTACAGCTATAATTATATACAGATTGCTACAGCTTGCTTCAAAATCAGTAGTTTAAAACATTTTAATTTCCCATGACCTTGAGGGCTCCAGGAGCAAAACTTAAACAGAAATTAAGAGTCTTGATTTCTTAGATGCAAGTAGGATCCACAAAAGCTGAAAAAATGTATGCACTAAGTAAATTTTAATTGGCTAAATTAAGACAATTGTTTGGTAAATAAGATACATAAAAGGAACACAGAGATGTGAGATTAAAGTAGAATAGATGGAGAAGCTTTAGTAAAAAATATTGCATAATACCAAATTTAAGAGAGACTGAGATTCAGAAAGACTTGGCAGAAGTCAGAAGCTTAACTTGTGAGTAAATGTAAAAGAAGGAGAAAATCTGTTGAGAAATTCTTAAGGAACTTTGTTGGGGAAAGTTGTCAAATATAAACATTCTGAAGGTAGTGATTGGGGCTCTGTTTGTTCACTGTTATTTCCCCAGGGCCTGGCAAATTGTAGGTCTTCAAATATTTTATATAAATAAATGCATACCACACACACACAGGTTCTTCATCAATCATCCACTGTAGACTGTAGGCCTAAAATAATATTGCAAAGATAAGCAGCAGTTACACAGCCTCTGAGCTTGTCAAAGTCTTCAATTAGCCATATTCCACAGCCTAAACTACAATTTATTCAGGGTACTCCAATCGATTTAATTCTTTCCATTATGCCTGCAATCTGGATCAAGTCATTATCATATTGTCTTAGGAAATTTGTATAACCTCCTACAAGATTTTTGCATTCATTCCTTTTATTCCTTGTCTCAACCTATTTTCCTTATTGCAGTCACATGATTTAAAAAAGAAATTCAGAGGTCACTCATTGTCTTAACTGTCCCACGTAGTAAGAATTTTTCATTTCCAGGAACCAATCCCAGGTCACCTTTTGCATTTCAGTTGTCATGTTTCTTCCGCTTTCCTTCATTTGGATCAATCTTAGTCATTCTTTGTCCTCTCAACTTTAACATTTTGAAGAGATGGGGCCAGTTATTTTGTAGAATGTACCTTTATTTGAATTTGTCCGTTACTTCATTAGATTCAGGTTATGCATAGGTGGCAGAAATACCGGAGAAGTAACATTATGTTTTCTTTTTTTTAAACTTTTTTTATTGTTGTTCAAATTCAGTTGTCTCCATATGTTCTTATTAATTCTCTCTGGTAGCAGGCTATTGTGACTTGTTCCCACATGGGTGATGTCAACTTTAATCACCAAAACCTGGACGTATCCTCCAACTTTCTCTACTTTAGAATCACTATTTTTCCCCTTTGTAATAAATAACTAACCTATGAAGTCACATTTAAGTTTTCTTTGCAGTTCTTTTGGCCTTTTTATTTTCAGCTGAAGGGAGTGAAACTACTATAGCTAAAAGTTACTTGGATTCTTTCTTTTCCACTTTTGTTTAATATGATTGTTACCCATTTGTTACATAATGCAGTTTATATGATTCTGTTTCCAACTTGGAAGTTTTAGAGAATCCTTGTTAATTTAACTACTGGCATTCTAATCATAATGTGTCTGGGTTTAGGTTTTTTTTTGGATTCATCTTGTTTAGAATTCCCTGAGCTTCTTGGACCTGAATGTCCACTTCCTTTAGCAGGTTAGGAAAATTTTTAGCCATTATTTCTTTAAATTGGTTTTCTGTCCCTTTCTCTCTCTCTTCTTCTTCCAGGACCTCTATAATTCAATGTTGGTATGTTTTATGTTGTCCCAGAGATTGCTTAAGCTGTTCTGATTTTTTAAATACCTTTTTCTTTTTTGTTGCTCTTAGTGGGTGTTTTCTGCTATCTTGTCTTCCAAATCATTGATTGGGTACTCTGCTTCATCTAATCTGTTATTGATTCCCACTAATACATTCTTCATTTCAGTTATTGTATTTATTTCTGACTTTTTTAATACTTTCTATCTCTTGTTTATGTTTTCTGTCTCTTTGTTGAAGTTCTCACTGAGATCATCAAGCATCGTTATAACCAGTGTTTTAAATCTTTATTTGATGGATTGCTTGTCTCTGTTTCATTTTGTTCTTTTTCTGGGGTTTTATCTTGGTCTTTCATTTGGAACATATTAATCTGTCTTCTCATTTGGCCATCTCTATGTATTTGTTTCTGTGAAACAGGTGAAAACATAATCTCTTCTGGTCTTGAAAGAATGACCTTATGTAAGACCTGCCTTCTTTCAGATTCTGTGTGCTACGTGTCTTTGGCAGGCTAACTGGCGCTGGAGGGTGCATGGCCCACATGGAGGCTACCTGCACTAGGACCACCTTGGAAGTCCAGTTGGAGTTGTAGCTTAAGTGGGCTCAGCCTCAGGTAGTCCCAGGAGTAAGCCCCACCGAGACCTGGAGTTGAAGTTGGAGTGGGTTGGAGCTGTAGATTCCTAGGGGTAAGCCCCTGGGGGTATAGCTGAAGCAGGAGTACTCTGCAGAAACTTCTAGGGACAAGCTATACTTCAGCAGGAGATGTGCTAGGGTGGGTGCAAGTCAGGCAACTGGAAGCTAGAGCATGGAGACCTGTTTCTTTCTGTCTCTTGCGCGCTCTCTCTCTCTCTCTCTCTCTCTCTTTCTTTCATTTTTTTAGTACAGAAGCTGTTCCTTCTGCCCTCAGTTTTTCTTCATGGAGAATTGTTCTGTCTGTAAGTGTAAATTCATAATGTTCCGAGGAAGAAGTGAATGCAGGGTCTTCCTGTGCTGCCATCTTGGACCGGAAGCCTACAATGATCCTTTCAAAACACAAACCTGAATATGTCACTCCTGTGCATAAAACTTATGTTGTCTTCCTTATTTTTTTTAGGATAAAATTAAGAATCCTTAGCATGCACTATACACCCCTGCATGCTACTATCCTAGCCTTGCTCAGTAACTCATTTCAACCTCTGTACTTCAGCCCATGAAACGGTTTTCCTTCAGTTCTTTGAATGCATGGCACCCCTTCCTATCTTAAGGCCCACACATGTTCACACATCCTGTTCTCTCTCCCAGTAACATCACCACTCTGTTTCATAACCTCTGTTTCTTTCTCCAGCTAGTTAACTTCCAATCAGCACTGAAATAAATATCATTTTTAAGGAAGGTTTCCTTAATTCTCCTAGACTAGATCAAAACTCCATGTTATGTGCCCTTATAGAAATCTGTATGATTACTTGGCAATGCTTACTATCCAGTGTAATTATGCATTTGAGCATCACTTGGTTATGTCACTTCTATCAGCATATGAACTTCCAGAGACACAGACTTCTCTTTTGCTCGCTTCTCCTCAGAATCTAACACAATCTGGCACATTTTTGCCCCTCCATAATTAAAATTTTGTTGTATGAATATATAAATAAGTTACATATCTTCTTTATCTTGACTAAAATTTAAGGTATGGTTTTTGAAGTTTAGTTTTATGTTTGTTATTATTGCTGAACATTTCCATTGAGAAATAGCTTGTAAGTGCTAACTCCTTAGTTCATATTTCCAAACCTAACATAGAAACAACCCTGATACTTGTCAAGAAATATATTATGATTAAATTTCATAATTCATGGTACTCCAAATAAAAAGAAAATACAGGGAGAAGGCCTAGATTGGGCAGTTCATCTTCAGGATACATCTAACATAATGCCAATAATCTTAAAGTTTACATTTCCCCACAGATTCTCTTTCACCTAGGACAGATCCGTCCCTACTCCTATTGTCATTGTCATTTTTCTCCATTATCTTACAAAAAGATGATCAATCCTATCCTTCTGGTTTTTACTGTTATTTATAACCAGCACATAATCAGGAATTCTAAAATATATGAAACATAAATTCTAACATCTTATTATTCATTCATTCCTTTAGAAGCTTTCATTAAACACATACAGGACACTGAGATATATCGGAGTTAAAAAGTAAATAAAGGATAGTTTTTATACATGGACTGAGTGCCTTTGTGTTTATTTAAATCTGAGCTGCACCATTTAATCAATATGTGATATTGAGGAAATTATTTAAGCTATCCAAGTCCAAATTTCTCATTTGTAAAATCAGACTAACACTCTGGTGATTATGGTGATAATATATACGTGTATGGGTGTGTACATTGTACATACATAAGTCTCACAAAGTAAATATACAAAATTATACTTGCTATGATAATCTATAGTTAAGTAGTGTTTATTATTAAAGGCTTAATGTGTGGCACTATTTTAAGTGTCTTTTTATATGCTTTCACTCATTTAATCCTGAAAATTCTATAGGGAAGGAAATCTTATGATCCCCATTTTATTGATTAAGAAAACAAAGCCCAGAAAATGTCTGAATATACATAGATAGTAAGTGGTAGAGATAAGTGATGAATCCAGGCACAATGACTCTACAGCCAGTGCACTTAACCTCTGACAATAATAATTTAATTGATAAAAGGCTATTAAGAATTAACTACAATATGTCATGGCATTTCTTTATCATGATGGTAGGGACAGGCTTTAGTTAGTTTTACTTGAGGAAATAAACTTTCTGATAAGGTGATGTAGCTTAAACAGATACTGTACCTTGAAGAATAATTAAGTTTTTTGTAGGTAAGAAAGTGTCTAGACAGAGAGAAGCAGTCTAAGCAAAACTGTGAAGATATAAAGAGACTTATTATTTGAGTCAATATTGGAGTCTTTGCAAATAGAACAGAGAATGCAAGGGATTTATGAGAACAAGGGAAACAGTAGAAAGGCAATTCATAAAGCTGTAATACAATAATATGTAGACTCGATTACTGCAATATTGAACTGTTCCACATTACTGTTTTAACAACTTTTTATGTCAATTCTTGTGAAAATAACATGGAAGTATTTGTTGTATTCAGAGGACATGAACCTTGTTATATTGACTTTTCTACATAATATTGAGTAATCATTATTTTTTCAATTGTAGATACTTCCTTTAGAATATTTTGAGGCTCTTATGAGTTTCTTCACTTTTTGAATCATTCCCTATTAGAAAATACACCACTACCTCCAGTTACACCACAGAATATCAGTACCAGCAAGGAGCAGAAAGGGATCCCTTTCAAATTCATGAAGTTCTAAGTAAGCTCCCTACAATTCAGGTGCACACAAAATACAATATGCCTATTAGTTCCCTTAGCGTTGGGAAATTTCTATCATGTGTGGTCACACTGCCTTATTGAAATCTGATAAAATGTTTGATTTCAACAGGAAAAAAATCATGTCTGTTATGAGAAAGAAATTATTTGCACTCTTTTCTTCCCATTCTGATGTTATCTCTGGAAATAATTTCAACATAATCAGGAAAACTTTACCTTCAGACAACTAAGTACATAGTCTCTAATTTTCTTTGTCCTGACACCATATACAATGGGGTTAAGAAAAGGTGGGACCAGAAGGTACATATTAGCAATGAAGATATGAATCTGAGGGGCCACATTGTGGCCAAAGCGATGAGTGAGGAAGGTAAAGACAGCTGTGGAGTAGAAAACAAGGATTACACAGACATGAGAGCCACATGTGCCTAAAGCTTTAAGACTTGCTTCCCGTGATGGAAGGTGAAAAACTGCACGGAGAATTAGAACATAAGAGACAGCAATGAAAAAGCCATCACAGGAACCAATGACAGAGGCCACACTGAGGCTGTAACGCTTGGTGGCTCCTGTGTCCACACAGGCAAGCTTCACCACAGCCATGAACTCACAGTAGGTGTGGGCAATAATTCGGGTCCTGCAGTAGGGCAGCTGTTTGAGCAGGATGGGATGTGGAGAAAAGAAGACTACCCCCCGGAGTACAACAGAAGCTCCCATTTTGGCAATGTGAGCATGAGTAAGAATGGTGGTATGGTGCAGTGGATGACAAATGGCCACATAACGGTCAATGGCCATGGCCAAAAAGAAGCCTGATTCCATGGCAGTAAAGCTGTGGATGAAGAACATTTGGGCCAAGCAGGCATCAAAGGCGATGTCATGGGCTCCAAGCCAGAAGAGACAGAGCATGCGGGGCAGCGTAGATGTGGAGAGGACCAGGTCAGTGACTGACAGCATGCACAGAAAGAGGAACATGGGCTCATGGAGGCTTCGCTCTGCCCTCACCACGGCCAGGATGGTCACATTCCCCACCACGGCCACTATGTACAAGGAGCAGAAGGGAATCCCAATCCAGACATGCAGGTGCTCTAGTCCTGGGATGCCCAACAGCAAGAAGGTGTTAGCAGATGTTTGAGATTTATTGGCTGGACCCATTGTGCCACTGCTCTCTGTCTTTTATAAATGGAATCCTCCTTTTCAGGGCAAAAGTTGTCTGCCAAGGTCATCACACCAAATCTGGTAACAAATGAAAAACACATCTGGAAGATCCCAAAACATCATGTTAGAAAACATAAAGAGTTGTATTTATAGTGAACAAAACTTAGAAACACTAGGTAAAAGTTATGTAACCAGACACAAAGTATTTACTATAAATCAAGTCATGAATCACAAATTTGTTGAGAAACAAAACAAAATAAAACAAAGAATCCCAACACCTCTCACATATATATACAATAAAACTCAATATCACATTTTGACCACAATATGATTTAATCGTAAGGCTAAATTAGCTTTTGTAAGAAATATATGATATTATCAATGGAATGGATCTTAAAATTCATTTAGCCCAACTTCCTTTTTTTAATTAATTAATGTTTTTGACAGAGGGAAATGGAGGGAGAGAGGGAGAGAAGTGTCAATGTGCTGGAGAAACAGATCAGTTGCCTCTTGCATACCCTCATTTGGGGATCTGGCCCACAACCCAGGCATGTGCTCTGACTGGGGATTGAACCAGTGACCGCTTGCTTTGTGGGATGATACCCAACTCACTGAACCATGCCAGTTAAGGCCCATCTTCTTTCTTAATATTGTCCTTAAATACAACTTTCTAACTGATGTCTGAGTACTCTCAAGTGTGGTCACTCATTTCTTGGACTGTCCATTGCGTGTCCTAGCACTATCTCAGAATGAAACCCCTGGAGCTATGAGATAGTATTGCTCTTTCCTATGGCAATACTTTTTACAGCCTCACCTGTCTTCTGCATAGAAAAAATTTGAAGTTTTTCTCATGCCATCACTACGTATTCTCTTTTTATATGAAACTTTTCCAATATATATATATATCTACTGGTTTGAAGTTTAGTGTTTAAAAAATCCTACTTACCTACCTCTTCTATATATTCCCCAATGTGCCTAGTTGTTGACTTTTATTTCTTATATTTGAACATAGTAGTCAGTACAGAGATCCCTCCGTGTACTTGGTGTCTGTTATGATTTATACACTGTTAGTGTGATTTCAGCTCATAACATTTTTTATATGAAGTAAGAAAGAAAAGTAATACTTAGTCATTTTAACATGGAAAGGACATTGTCTGGAATCTTTATAGATGTTACTTTGTAGCTGAAAAATTCAAGGTAAATATCTTTTCAAAAATTTTTAAAGATTTTATTTATTTATCTTTAGAGGGAGGAAGGGTGGGAGAGAGAGAGGGAGGGAAACATCAATGTGTGGTTGCCTCTCACTCACCCCCTACTGGGGACCTGGCCTACAATTCAGACCTGCGCCCTAGACTGGAAATGAAACCAGCCACACTTTTGTTTGGAGGCTGGCACTCAAGCCACTGAGCCACACCAGCCAGGGCTGTGTTTTTAATTTTACCAATTAGGAAATAAAATCCCAGAGAGTTACAAATAATACAATGTCATCTCATAGAGTGACTGAGACACAAAAGTTTTAACACAACTCTGCACGACTACAAATTTCACACTATTACCTTTATGCTAAAAATCAATATTTTCTATCATAGATTTTAAATTCATAGTCACATTTAACCTACTAATAGTTTTCAAAATTTTTAAAGTCATATTTTCAAGATGATTTTAAAGAAATGCTTAAAAATTAGCCTTTTTATTTTTAAACATTTTTATTTATTGATTTAGGGAGAGAGAGAAACATTGATTTGTTGTTCCACTTGTTCATGCATTGGTTGATACTTGTATGTGCCCTGACTGAGAATCTTACCCCCAACCTTGGCATATAAGGATGATGCTCTAACCAACTGATGTATCTGGCCAGGGTTAGCCTTTTCATTTACACTTGATAATATGTATACCATTTTTTAAGTCTTTTTTTAAAGATTTTATTTATTTTATCTTTAGAGGAGAAGGGAAGGAGAGAGGGAGATAATTATCAATGTGTGGTTGCTTCTCGTGAGTCTCCTGCTGGGAACTGGCCTGTAACCCAGGCATGTGCCCTGACTGGGAATTGAACTGTGATCCTTTGGTTCACAGGCCCGCGCTCAAACCACTGAGCTACACCAGCCAGGGCAATAATATGTATACTATTTTTAGATAATGTTTTAAAATAATTATTACCATGTGTTTTTTGCATTATTGAGAATTTATCACTATTAATACCTCGACTATATTCAGTATTTTCTGCTGATTCTAATGATATTTTTTCTATATCTACATTGACACAATTTAAATGCGACTTTGAAACAAGAATACAATTGTTTTTATCACTCTACAAAACTTGTTCTTAATCCCTCTAACATATTTGTATACTGTTTATTAATTAGAGATGGATTTGTTGAACTTAATAATAATGAGGTTACAAACATTGAAACCAGTTTACATCCTTGTAGTAATTTGTAAGGTCTGATTAAGTGTCTCTTTAAACTAGAATATGACTTACCTATCTACTATTTGGGGTGGAATGTAAAATACTTTAAACTGACTACACATTTGATTAGAATCACTCCCAGTGTTTTTGGAAATATTCTCAGTCTGACCAGAGCTTTATTAAATTTTTGTTTACACAATACTTTAAATTACTACAATATTTGACTGAGAGGAAATAAAGTTCAATAAATCTTGAAAACTGCCAGCTATCATAAGTAATGTTATCACTTCTCTTTCTTTCCCTTCCATCTGATTATATTTATTCCCACCATAAGCTCTTATGTCCTTGTATTAAATGCATTTATTTACAAATAAATAAGAAATAGATAAATAAATACATTCCCATAATAAGGTCTAAGTTGTCTTATAGATACTGATTATATCTTTTTCCTTGGTTTTCTTAACTGTGAAGTGGGGAAAACAACAGGTTGTTGGAAGATTAACTTAGTTAATACATGTTAAAAAATTAGTACATTGTCTTTCAAAGAGTAATTTAAGAAATTAAGCACTGGGATTTGGTCATTGTTTCATATGTAATATGACTTCAGTAAACCATTAAGCGTGACATGATCAGATTAGCATTTTAAATAACAAAATAAACCATCCTGTCCAGCCTTTCCACCAAGTACTTTTTCTAAACCTTCCATTGGTAATGCAGAACTTCTAACTATTCCCCAAACACAGCATGCTTCTTTGTAAAATTGTGCCTTTTGTACATACTTTTCTGATTGTGATCCTCCTCCTCTCCCTCCTTTTTATTTATTTGCTTTTTCAAACTACAGTTTTTTTGTAGTATCTAGGTCAAAAATAGCTCCTCTATGGCTCTTTGCTAAGTTAATTCAGACAAAAATTTGCAGGTTATTTTTCTGTGCATATTTACATATGTTCTTATATTTATTTGTGATAGACCTTATTAAATTTTGGATTATTAGATTCATGAATACATTATTATGACTCCTATCTTTCTTATAAGGTTAAATTCTTCTCATTCTAGGTATTACTATAACCTAGCCCATAGATTGACATTGGAAAGTGCTTAACAGGAGTACTGTCCCTGCCATCTCTGTCCATAGTGAAATAAAAGAGTTTGTTCTCCTTGGTAGATGTGTTACTACTGCTTTGCTCTGCTATGATTGTAAGACAGGACTCCAGGCATAGAGAAACAGAGCAACTAATCAAAAGTAGGTTTCAAGTCAATTATTATTTTATCTAAGGCTTCAAGATCTACCTAGATCACCACTTCCAGAGAAACATAAAGCTATTTACATTTCTCTGTTGGCTCCCAGAACCTTTTAGAATTAAGATATTCATTCAGAGAAGACCTAGATATCTATATTTACCTGAAGAGGTAAACTATTCCATTTTTGTACATCTGACATTTCTTTATATGTTGTTATACACACATTATGGCAAAATACAAGGTTAGGCACAAATAACACCCCTTTTAAAATACAAAATCTTTTCTTACAAAATCATAAGCGTATAGTTCTGTAACAACAATATCACACTCAAGCACACTATATGACATTGTAGGTGAAATGTTCAAATTAAAACCATAAATGATTACACCCATGTTATTACCCTAACAAACACACTCAAGCAGGCCTTAACTTCTGCAGGACCTTGTTATCCAGAGATCCAAGCACACAAAGACTTTTAATGTTTCTAATGTTCTATAAAAGCTCCTACAGGCACACTACATCAATGCTCAAATAAGCACATTCACATATGAACAAATATATTTAAATAAGCTCATATTTTAAAGTACAAGCAAAACACTTTAAAGTATAAGCAAAACACTCAGTTTTACTTATTACAACACACCCCGATTATTTTCAGAATTATTAATCTTTCTTCAGGACAGAAATCCAGGTCTGGATGTGCAAGTGGTAGAGAGAGATGTCAACAACCTGTTCAAAAATTCATTCAGGAGAAATTTTTAGGTGAACTTTTTCAATTTTAGTCTTGAAATCTTTCTATACTTTCTACTCTCTCTTATATGTATGGATTAACTACTTTGAAGATAGACTGCATCAAATAGTTAACAATAGTGAATATGACTAAGTGAATGTAATGGCCAGGAGATTTTGAAAATGCAAACAGAGAGTAATGGTTGGCTGTGGCTTGGCCTTCTCAAGTTGACTGCTTTGATAAATGGGCATTTTTCACTTTATTCCTAAATTCTCTTCCTCTTGCAAGTGTTGCTTAATCAGGTTTAATGCTGAGTGGAAAGAAACGTGTTCTTTGCTCTCAGCTTTCTCTGACTCCAAAGCCTCTTGGTCAAACAGCATTAATATTATTTTAATTCTAATTTACAGTATCTGTGGCGTTATGCTCCCTAATTTTCACTAATCAAAAGCTGTATTCAATAGCTGTATTCATATCAGCTATGGGAGAAAGGGTCCATTTCACCTCCTTACTATATTGTCTGTTTACAACACTTATTCTTAACGTTACTAAGGGTTTTCAAAGAGGTACGCATAACCTTTTTTAATATCTTATAATTCTATAAATGCAGATGTTTGAATGTAACCCTTTCCTCTTTTTTTCTGTCTTGCATCTGTATCAACTCACCCACAATAAAAGCTGAGAGTCATTTGGTGAACCCGTTTGTATGAAGAGTAGATGCTAAGAAGTGTGTTTGGTGAACAAGAGCTGGATTACACCAACTTCTAATCACACTGGGTTAAAGGGTGCAGGAATCAGGGGAACCAGGGGTCCTCTGGGATATGGGATCTTTTCCCAAACTACAAAACTCAAATTATATTCAGGCCCAGTAATTATTATTGGTTCTCCCTTAGGCTAATACATAAAGACATTATTATTTCCTAGGGGTCTGCCACATGCTTTGATATGGAATTATGTTTATGTACTGGGCAGTCATCACTTTCTATGCTTCTAGGCTTAGTGATTAAAATACCTTTTTCACTGATCTTCAAACTTGCCTTTGGGAAAATAAATACCATAAACATATGAGAAGATAAAGAGACTAATAGAGTGAATAATTTATGTACAATTTTACAGCTAATAAAGAGTGACATCAGTATACAAATCTGGATATCTCTGGTTCCATATTTCATATACTTAACCATGATATCACCAAGATTTAAAAATAAAGTGCACCTGAATTAAGGTCTGTATTCTCTCTTAGACACAGGGGTTAGTTTCATGGATTGTAGCTGCAATATCCAAAATGACCCTTGAGTATCTTTATAATCTGGCCTTTGCTACCTCTTTGGCATCCCTTTCTGCTACACAGCTCATCTTTGAGTGTCCTTGAGTCCCAACCAGTGTAGACTGTTTCTTTTCCTTTTTTTTTAAACTATCAGGTTCTGTTTCATGTTTATGTCTCAACTTCTAATGCTCTCCGCATCTCTCTCACACATGACTTGTCATTTTCTACTCATTTTAAGGTTACAGATGGAATGTCACTGCCTCAAACATGTCTTTATGTTTAAATTATTCTTATGTGTTACATTTCTACTGCACTTTGTATTTCTTTTATTTTCTTTTTTAAAAGATTTTATTTATTTATGTTTAGAGAGAGGGGAAGGGAGGGAGAAAGAGAGGGAGAGAAACATCAATGTGTGGTTGCCTCTCATGTGGCCCCCACTGGGGACCTGGCCCGCAACCGAGGCATGTGCCCTGACTAGGAATCGAACCAGTGACCCTTTGGTTCTCAGCCTGCGCTCAATCCACTGAACTACACCAGCCAGGGCTTCAAATTCTTTTTAGTTTACCCCTCTGGATTCCAGTTAAACACTGGTGCTAAACACTTTATTTTAATTCCAAGTTTTAACTTTTCAAGCCCTCAATAAATTAGCTCCAATGGAATTAAATCATATGTATGGCATTTTAAAAAGAGTGTCAAAATTATTTTCTGAAATTGCTATGAATATTTCCATCCAACTACTGAGAACACTGAGGTAGTGAAATTATACGACTTAACAAGGATCAACACAGCTTGTAAGTGGTTGTTTTGGGTTTTGAAACTGAGCAGTATG
>PVKU01010859.1:0-48364 GCA_004027475.1 Anoura caudifer | reverse complement strand
GGGGAGGGGAGGAACATTGATCGGTTGCCTCCCTTACATGCCCAGACCAGGGATCAAACTTGCAACCTAAGCATTATGACATAGCCTGACTGGAAATCAAGCCCACAACCTTTTGGTGTGCAGGGCGATGCTCCAACCAACTGAGGCACCTGGACAGAGGATGACCTTAATGAACACTCAGACCTGATAAACTTCTGGGTTATCATCAGCTATAGTTCTAAGTTGGGTCACTCTAGAGAAGAGGGACTCCCATGGTAGGGTGGAGTTAATGGAAATAACACTAGACATGTCATAAGACTTGGTTTCTTGTTTTGTCTCTGATAGAAAATAGCTTTGGACCACCACCAAGTTGTGTAAACTCTTTTGGCCTCAGGTTTAAAATGAGAGAGTTGGACAATAGAGGTCTCCCTGATGGTCCTTTTGGAAACAACAGTTAGTGATTCTGTTGCTTAAAATTCAATCTGGGATGTCATGTCCCTTCTCCAGTAGGTAATAACATATAACTCTGAAGAGTTTTGTGGTGTGAGTCACTGAAAATGTATTATTTTAAAAGGTTATCTGAAGTACATAAAGGTATAGTTTGTAATTTTCTTCACAAATATTTTCAGACAAGTGGCTAGCATAATTGTTTCTGGTATAAAAGAAGACATTGTTAGAATATAATAAGAACCAGATAAATCTTCAGGAACTGTCTTAGCTCTGTCTCCACAGAATCAGTGCTAATAAGTCAAATTAGTCATTTTTATTTAGGAGATATAAAAAGACATGGTTTCACGCTTTACCGGCTATCGTAAAATTTTGGAGAAAAGTGTTGCTCACAAAGTTTCTAGGGAGAATGTTCCTTCAAAGCCTTTTAAAATGTATATTATATTCATTATGCTATTATAGTTGTCCCAGTTTTTTTCTCCCCTTTATTCCCCTTCAATCTGTACCAACACTCCCACCAGCATTACCCACCTTAGTTCATGTCCCTGGGTTGTACATATAAGTTCTTTGGCTTCTCCATTTCCCATACTATTTTCAACCTCCTCCTCTCTATTTTGTACCCACTATTTATGCTTCTTATTCCCTGTACCTTTACTCCCTTGTTTGCTTAGCTTGTTTTTATTTTTTTCTTATGTTCATTTGTTGATACTAGTGAGTTTGTTGACATTTTACTGTTCCTATTTTTGATCTTCTTTTTCTTAGATAAATCTCTTTAACATTTCATATAATAAAAGATTGGTGATGATGAACTCCTTTAACTTGACCTTATCTGGGAAGCACTTTATCTGCCCTTCCACTCTAAATGATAGCTTTGCTAGATAGAATAATCTTGGATGTAGGTCCTTGCCTTTCATGACTTGGAATACTTCTTTCCAGCCCCTTCTTGCCTGTAATGTTTCTTTTGAGAAAGTAGCTGATAGTCTTATGGGCTCTCCTTTGTAGGGAACTGTCTCCTTTCCTGTTGCTGCTTTTAAGATTCTCTCCTTATCTTTAATCTTGGATAATGTAATTGTGATGTGCTTTTGTGTGTGCTTCCTTGGATCCAAATTCTTTGGGAATCTCTGAGCTTCCTGGAAGTCTATTTCCTTTGCCAGATTGGGGAAATTCTCCTTTATTATTTTTTCAAATAAGATTTTATTTCTTGCTCTTCCTTTTCTCCTTCTGGCACCCATATGATTTGGATGTTGGAACATGTTAAGTTGTCTCAGAGGTTCCTAAGCCTCTCCTCATTTTTTTGAATTCTTGTTTTTTCATTCTGTCATGGTTGAATATTTATTTCTTCCTTCTGCTCCAAATCATCGATTTGAGTCCTGGTTACCTTCCCTTCACTTTTGGTTCCCTGTATATTTTTCTTCATTTCACTTTGCATAGCTCTGACTTTTTCCTTTATTTTGTGACCATACTCAACCATTTCTGTGAGCATGCTGATTACCAGTGTTTTGAACTCTGCATCTGATAGGTTGGTACTCTTCATTGCTTAGTTCCATTTTTGGAGTTTTGATGTGTTCTTTTATTTGGGCTATATTTGTCTTGATGCACTGTTACACTGTAAGGGGCAGAGCCTTAGGTATTCAGCAGTGTGGGGCAACCCACATTGTTGTGTGGTGGTGCTGTATGTGGGGGAGGGGTCAGAGAGGGACCAGTGCCACTTGCTCAGCTCTTGCCCTGCTTTTAGTTACTTTCCCCACTACCCACAAGCAAACTGGGCCCTTCTGGTGCTGATTACCAGGTGGGTGAGTTTGTATACATTGTAGGACCTTGTAGGTCTCTCCAGTGAACCGTCCTGTGAGGTTGGGAGCTTCTCCCATGGCCACAACCCCCACAAGTTTTTACAGCCAGAGGTGCTGAGGCTTTCTTTTCCTGCACTGGAACCCTGGGTTGCAGAACCCTGGGTCTGTCTTACTCCCCAGTTGTTCCTCCTGGTTTATCCGCATGTATATGTGGGACTGCCAGCTGCTGCATTACCCAGCTGATCCTCTAGCTGTTCCCTTGCTGCATATCCTCTCCACCTTGGCTGCCCATCTCCACCCCTCCTACCAGTCTGGATGAATGTTTCTTGTTTAACACCTTGGTTATCAGACTTCTTTGCAGTTCAATTTTCTGGAAGTTCTGGTTGTTTTTTGTTTTTAAATTTACTGTTGTCCTTTTTTTGGTTGTGCAAGGAGGCAAAGAGTGTCTACATACACCTCCATCTTATCCAGAAGTCATCAAAGCCTTTTAACCTTTATAGCTTACAAAACCAGTTGGCTTCCTTTCTTCACAAACTATTTTTTTTTTTTTGCCTAAATTCTCTTTAACAACAAAAGTTTAGGAGAAAGAAAAAATAAGTCTGAGAAAAATATAGTGGCACCTTGGTACTGATGGTTAATTCATTCAGGAACTCATGACAAGTGCTGGAACTTATGAGTATGGAATGAATTTTTCCCATCAGAAATAATGTAATTAGAAATAATTCATGAAAGTTCCAAAGAACATTCACATTTTACTGGGCTAATATTAGGTATGAGGTTGTTTGGCAATACAGAACCTTAAAACTAAACAGATATGGATTAAAAAGCAATTAATTAAATAAATAAAATAAAACTTCATTTTACCTATATTGAGATGAGGTCTTGGCATAATGGCATGGTGGTGAGGTAGCAGAGGAGTAGGAAAGGGGTTAGTTGTTGGAGGAGGAGTCCTCTTCTAATACAATTTCAGGTGATTTTCAGGGGTTTCTTCTGTTTTCTGTCTCTTGGCATCACTGAACACTGTTAGACACTCAGATTCAGGGAATTTTACTAAAAACCTATCAAGAGAAATTTGTTTCTATGCTTCAAACTGTTTCTAAAGTGTGACATTGTCTGTTCATTAAGCAGGTCCATATTTTGGCTTGCTAGAGCTTTGTCTCTATTGTAATTTTCAACAAAGTTTTGAACTTCAACCCTTTACTGCACATTTCTTTTTTCAGTGCAGTAGATGCTTCCTCCCTTCCCTCCTCATCACCTGAAGATGAAGCATTTTCTCTTGCAGGGTGGCATCATGACTCATACAATTTCTGCAAGTGCAATGACCAGTCCTAAGCAAGCACCTAGTGCTGAAACATTTTTTTCTCATCAAAATGTGATGAGTACAGGATTTGATGAGTTTTGAAGCTGATGAGTATTGAGGTATGACTAACTGTACTGCCTTCGAGTGGAGTACCTGTAATATATAATGCTTTTTATGAAACTGGTTGATATTATTAAAAAATATTTTATTTATTTATTTTTAGAGAGAGGGAAAAGGAGGGAGAGAAATATTGATGTGTGAGAGAAACATTAATTGGTTGCCTCTCATATGTCCCCAACCAGGGACCTAGACATGTGCCCTGGCTGGAAATTGAACTCATGACCTTTCAGTTTGTGAGATGATGTCCAGCCCACTGAGCCACCTTAATCAGCTAGTATTTTCATATGAGTCTAAAGTGTGTTGTGATAAAATAATTTTAGAGATTTATTTTCAGGTAAAACAAGTGTAAGTTCTAGAAAGCTATGCTCCATTGTTTGATATTCATGCATACTATGAATTACACTGGTAACTACTATCTATCTGAATATATACTTAACCTGTATACTTTAAAAATCCCTACTCATGTGCAAGGTCCTTTCATTTTCTGGCCTCCCTCTTATCATTATTTAATTGTGTGTTTGTGTAACTGTACAGTTGGAAGAGATTCCACTTACTCTAATTCTTTTGATTTCATTATTTTGCATTTTCTCACTTCATTTTTTCTCCCTTTTTTATTCATTTTGGAGATTCAGGGTGGATTTTCCCCCTTTTCCCTTTTAAATTTCCATTAAAAGTAGACAAGCTCATAAAAGAAAGGACAGGGTTTGAAACAGAAATCTAGACTCAGAGATTTACAAGTTTATATATAAGTCCATCATTTCAATTGTGGTTGGCCTCCTGCCAAGAAAAAAAAGTGTATTAAATCATAAGAGACGAGATTAATGAGAAAGTCTTTAAATACTCAGAAATGATAGTGTAGTTCCCAAAGGCTAACAGAAATTGAGTAGTTATATGTAAGTTGTATTTATAGGGATCAATAATATTTAGAAGGTATTAATTAGAAAATTTATTGATATTTATTGCCTAAATTGCAAAATTAGTGTTTGGGTTGTCATAGCAACTTGAATACATTTCATTTTTAAAATGATTTTTCATTATGCAATTGTAGAATGTTTTCAACAATTTTTACCATACATTATTACATGGGGGTCTTATGCCTTCAGTTTCCTCAAAACAAATTTACATTTTCAGTTATTTTTTCCGTTAAACTAAGACTAAAGTACATTTCATCACACTTTGCATAATATAATATATTATTTAGGGGGGAGAGAAGATGGCAGTGCGGTAAGAGGATGCACATCTCTCTTCCCCCTTCACACAGGTGAAAAACCAGGCCAATTTTCAATGGAGCACAGCAAATAGACTCCAGAAACACAGCATATTTGAAAACAGGTGATCAAAAATTTCAGTGGACATTGAAAAACCAGATGGTAAGGACAGTACTCTAGCAGTGCGGAGACCAGGGCGGGGGCTGAGATCCCAGGCCAGTGCTGGCCGTAAGACTCTAGGGAGGGAGCTGGGTCAACTGCTCCCTGATCAGCCAAACAAGGTCTCGGCAGCACCAGGATAAACCTGGTTGCTTGAAATCTCACAGAGAGGAGTTAAGATCTCATAGCCCTGGGAGGACTGAGCGTTGGAGCTCGCATTTTTGTCTATGCCCAAGCGCCATTGTAACCAGCTGTGTGGGGATCCGTTCGTACCAGCGTGCCACCGAGAGACCCATGGTGCAGTCACTGGGTGCCTCTACGATCTCTCCGCGCCCACGCGTGCGCGCCATTGCGCCATCAGAGACCTGAGTGGGCTGCTGGGAGATCTTAGGCACCGGTGTGCAACCTGCGTGGGGGTCGATTCGTGCTCACAAGACAGTTGGCACCTGTGCAAGGAAGGCTGAAAGATCATCAGCGCTTGTGTTCGCACGACCACAGTAGGTGCCTGCCACCGCAGGAGACAAACCTTAGACCCTGTGCTGAGAGACCTGGGCTAGCTCTGAGGACAGTAGGCCAAAGAAAATTGAGTGCTGAACACGGACAAAAACAACACGGTCACCGCTCGGCCACTGCAGTCATCAAGGCCAGAAAAACCAGCTTGGCAAGATTGATAACAGCAAGAATTGGCGGTTTTGGTGTTTTTCGGTTTTTTGATTTTTTTTCCTTTTCTTCTTTTTCTCTTTTTTATTATTAATTTTTCATTATTTTGATCTTTTTTACCGCTCAACTCCTTTTTGCTTCTCATTACTTCTTTCTTGTTTTACTCCTTCTTCTATTTTTTCCAAGATTATCTCTTCTTCCTTTCTCTTTTTTTTCTTCTTTTCCTTTTCATTCTGCTTTTCTTTATTTTCTTTTCATTTTTTTATTTCCTTTTCCTTCTTTTTGTTTTTTCCTTTCCTTCTCTTTTCTCCTTTTAAACACATATGAGTGAGACAAAAACAAAACAAAAAATCCCAGGAACTGTGGAAAGACCAGAGTTGGTCCCAAAGAGGGGGCATTTCAACAGCTGAGACATTGGAAGTTGTAAACACCAGAGTACCCAAAGGATAGAGCAACACTGAATTTCAAGGCATTCTACCACAGAAGTTCACACCATAAACCCAGGGAACCAGAACAAATCAATTTAAGAAGCTGAAGCTAACAAGAAGAGTCTCACACACAATGGGAAGACAAAGAAACAATCCCCAAATAAAAGAAAAGGAGGAAGCCCCAGAAAGAATGCTAAATGAAATGGAGGCAACTCAACTATCAGATTTTGAGTTCAAAGCAATGGTTTCAGGAAGCTCCAAGAGCTCTCAATGAGCTACCAGAAACTACAGGGAAGCTATGAGGAACTCACTGCAAACTATATCAACATGAAAAAGGAAATAGAAACTATCAACAAGGGCCAAGAGGAAATGAAAAATACAATTTCTGAACTGAAGAACACAGTAGAAGGAATGAAAAGCAGAACTGAGGAAGCAGAAGATCGGATCAGTGAGTTAGAGGACCAAGTAGAAAAAAGCATCCAGAAAGAGCAAGAAAAGGAAAAGAGGCTCAGAAAAAACGAAGAGGGATTAAGAGAAATACAAGACAATATGAAAGGTAATAATATCCATAAAATAGGGATACCAGAGGGAGAAGAACAAAAGCAAGGGATAGAAAACCTATTTGAAAAAGTAATGATGGAAAACTTCCCTAATTTGATGAGAGAAAAAGTCACACAAATCCAGGAATCACAGAGAGTCCCAATCAAGAGGAACCGAAAGAGACCCACTTAAAGACACATCATAATTAAAATGGCAAAATTCCAAGACAAAGTGACAATCTTAAAGGCAGCAAGGGAGAAAAAGGAAGTAACATATAAGGGAGCCCCGATTAGGTTAGCATCTGACTTCTCAATGGAAACACTCCAAGCTAGAAGAGAATGGCAAGAAATATTCCAAGTAATGAGAACCAAAGGCCTGCAACCTAGACTACTTTACCCAGCAAGGCATTCAATCAAGATAGAAGGCCAAATAAAGAGCTTCCCAGACAAAAGAAGTCTAAAAGAATACACCTCTTCCAAGCCAGCTCTGCAAGAGATACTAAAGGGCCTGATTTAAGGAAAGGGAGGAAAGGAGAAAGAGAGGGAGAGGAACACAGGTACAAAAATGGCAATGAATAAGTACCTATCATTAATAACCTTAAACATAAATGGATTAAATGCTCCAATCAAAAGGCATAGAATAGCTGAATGGATAAGAAAGCATGACCCACACATATGCTGCCTACAAGAGACCCACTTCATGACAAATGACCTACACAGACTCAAAGTGAAGGGCTGGAAACAAATTTTCCAAGCAAATGGACAGGAAAAAAAAGCCGGGGTAGCAATACTCATATCAGACAAAATAGACTTTAAAAGAAGGGCAATAAAGAGAGACCCAGAAGGTCACTTCATAATACTCAAGGGAAGAATCCAGCAAGAAGACATAAACATTGTAAATATATATACACCCAACATAGGAGCACCTAAATATGTCAAGAAAATCTTAGAGGACTTCAAGAAAGATATTGACAGCAACACAATTATAGTAGGGGATTTTAACACCCCACTGTCAAAACTGGACAGATCTTCTAAACAAAATATCAACAAAGATATTGTGGCATTGAACAACACCCTAGATGAAATGGACTTAACTGATATATATAGAGCCCTTCATCCCAAAGAAACTAAATACACATTGTATTCAAATGCACATGGAATATTCTCAAAGATAGACCACATGATAGGTCACAAAACTAACCTCATCAAATTCAAGAAAATTGAAATCATACCAAACATTTTTACTGACCACTAGGGACTGAAACTAGAAACCAACCCCAAGAGGAAAAACACAAAGTCCTCAAAATCATGGAGATTGAATAGCATGTTATTAAACAATGAATGGGTCAAGAATGAAATTAGGGAAGAAATCAAAAACTTTCTGAAAACGAATGAAAATGAACTCACAACAACCCAAACCTTATGGAACACAGCAAAGGCAGTCCTCAGAGGAAAGTTCATAGCAATACAGGCCTACCTAAAAAAGATAGAAACATCTCAAACAAGTTAACTCTACGCCTACAAGAACTCGAGGATCAACAGCAAAGACAACCCAAAGCAAGTAGAAGGAAGGAAATAACTAAGATCAGAGCAGAATTAAATGTCATAGAGACTAAAAGCACAATTTTAAGGATCAATGAATCCAGGAGCTGGTTCTTTGAAAAGATAAACAAAATTGACAAGCCATTAAGCAGGCTCATCAAAAAAAAAGAGAGAGAGGACCCAAATAAACACAATCAGAAATAAAAGAGGAGAGATTACAACTGACACCACATAAATGCAAAGGATTGTAAGAAATTACTATGAAGAACTGTATGCCAAGAAATTTGAAAAATTAGGTGAAATGGACAAGTTTCTAGAAAAATATAATCTCCCAAAACTCAATGAAGAAGAAGCAGAAATCCTGAACCAACCAATAACAGCAGATGAAATAGAAGCAGTAATCAAAAAACTCCTGACACACAAAAGCCCAGGACCAATTTGTTTCACAGGAGAATTTTACAAAGCATTTAAGGAAGAGCTAACCCCTATCCTTCACAAACTTTTTGAAAAAATCCAAAATGATGGAAGACTACCAAACTCTTTTTATGAAGCCGGCATCATTCTAATCCCCAAACCAGATAAAGGCATAACAAGGACAGAAAACGTCAGGCTCATATCGCTGATGAACATAGACACTTAAAATCCTCAACAAAATATTGGCAAACCGCATCCAACAATTCATTAAAAAGATCATACACCATGACCAAGTGGGATTCATCCCAGGGATGCAAGGATGGTGCAACATATGCAAATTAGTAAATGTAATACATCACATAAAAAAAAGCAAAGACAAAAATCACATGATCATATCAATAGATGCAGAAAAAGCATTTGATAAGGTACAGCACCCATTTATGATAAAAACACTCGGCAAAGTGGGAATTGAGGGAGCATTCCTCCACATAATAAAAGCCATATATGGGAGACCTACAGCCAACATCATACTCTTTGGGCAAAAACTAAAATCTTTTCCACTAAGATCAGGAACAAGACAAGGTTGTCCAATTTCACCACTTCTATTCAATATAGTATTGGAAGTATTGGCCACAGCGATTAGACAAGAAAATGAAATAAAAGGCATCCAAATTGGAAAGGAGGAAACAAAACTATTATATTTGCAGTTGACATGATAGTGTACATAGAAAATCTGATAGACTCGGCCAAAAAGCTGCTCAACCTAGTAAATGAATTTGGCCAAACAGCAGGATACAAAGTCAATATCCAAAAATCAAAGGCATTTCTGTATACCAACAATGAAACAGCAGAAACAGAAATCAATAAAAAAATCCCATTTGATATAGCAAAAAGAAAAATAAAATACCTAGGAATAAACCTAACTGAAGAGGTAAAAGACCTGTATGCAGAAAACTACACAACACTGAAGAAAGAAATGATGGAAGACACAAACAAATGGAAACATATGCCGTGTTCATGGATCAGAAGAATTAACATCATCAAAATGTCCATACTACCCAAAGCAAGTTACAGATTCAATGCAATACCTATTAAATTACCAATGGCATATTTCACAGACATAGAACAAACACTTCAAAAATTTATATGGAGCCATAAACAACCTCAAATAGCTGCGGCAATTTTGAGAAAGAAGAGCCAAGTAGGAGGGATTACAATACCTGACACCAAACTGTGTAACAAAGCCACTGTAATCAAAACACTGTGGTACTGGCACAAAAACAGACACACAGACCAGTGGAATAGAATACAGAGCTGAGAAGTAAACCCAATTCTCTACGGTCAATTAATATTTGACAAGGGAGGCAGCAACATGAAATGGAGTAAAAGTAGCCTCTTCAACAAGTGGTGTTGGGAGAAATGGACAGCTACATGCAAAAAAATGAAACTTGAACACCAACTTACACCATACACAAAAATAAATTCAAGGTGGATAAAAGATTTAAATATAAGCCATGACACCATTAAAGTCCTAGAGGAGAACGTAGGCAGGAAAATCTCAGACATTTCACGCAGCAACATTTTTACTGATATGTCCCCTAAAGCAAGGGACATAAAGGAATGAATAAATAAATGGGATCTCGTCAAAATAAAAAGCTTCTGCATGACTAACGAAAACAGTATTAAAATAAAAAGAAAACCAACTGTATGGGTAAACATATTTGCCATTGATACCTCAAACGAGGGCTTGATCTCAAAAATATATAAAGAACTTACACGACTCCACTCTAAGAAGACAAGCAACCCAGTTAAAAAATGGGCAAAGGACTTGAACAGACACTTCTCCAAGAAGGACATACAGAGGATCCAGAGACACATGAAAAGATGCTCAATATCACTAGCTATCAGAGAGATGCAAATTAAAACCACAACGAGATACCACCTCACACCAGTCAGAATGGCCATCATAAACAAAGCAACAAAGAACAAGTGTTGGAGAAGTTGTGGAGAAAAGGGGACCCTAGTACACTGTTAGTGGGACTGCAGACTGGTAGAACCACTATGGAAAGCAGTATGGAATGTTCTAAGAACACTAAACATGGACCTACCTTTTGACCCAGCAATTCCACTGCTAGGATTATATCCTAGAAACCCTGAAACACCAATCCAAAAGAACCTATGCACCCCAATGTTCATAGCAGCACAATTTACAATAGCCAAGTGTTGGAAGCAACCTAGGTGCCCATCAATAAATGAATGGATCAAGAAACTCTGGCACTTTTAGACAATGAAATTCTATTCAGCAGAAAGAAAGAAGGAGCTCCTACCCTTCTTGACAGCTTGGATGGAAGTGGAGAGCATTATGCTAAGCGAAATATGCCAAGAGGTGAAAGGCAAATACCATATGATCTCACCTTTAACAGGATCCTAATTAACAGAACAAACAAGCGTAATATAGCCAAAGACACTGAAATTGAGAACAAGAGAGGAGAGGGAGAGGAATATGCAGGGAAAGGGGGAAGGGTGTAGAGCAACAAGTATGAAAGACACATGGAGAAAAGTTGGGGGGTTGGAAATGGGAGGGAGCTGGGGAGGGCTGGGGCGGTGGGCTGGGATGGGAGTAGAAGACAGAAAACTGTACAAGAACAATTAAATTAAAATTAAAAAATGCATTATTTATATAAGTCTGTAAGGTAATGCATGTATTAAATAGTTTACTTTGCTATTATATCAATGGATTAGAGCAGAGGTTCCCCAATTTTCAAGGATGAGGATTTCTTATATATATTACAATAGCTTTGGGGGCTGTCCCTCCTTCAACTTTGTCTCCACAAAAACAGCTATCCTTTACTATATTTCTTTATGATGCCATCTAACTTCTATTAATTAAGTATTATTTTAATGATTAGTTCATAAGCATAAAACTTATCCCATATTAAAAATAGTACCACAGATTATTCAGGTATCAGATTAGTGTATTCATGAATTGACAAACTCTTTTGTAAAGACTGACTCATTGTGTATGGTACTTAGGGTGGGAACCACTGGCTTAGAGCTTGATACCATTAAATCATGACCTCCTTACTTTTGCTGATTTAATTCCCAAAGTGGTTCATGGGACTCCCTCTCCATATCTGAGACTGTAATTTTACGTGGGCTTTTACCAAAATGGCCATAGTGGGGAAAAATGTTATTGACCACCTTCCTTCTGGTTCTTCCTTGAAGTTTGTTATGGGAGATGGGAATAGGAAGTCTGGCCCAGATGGTCACTGATTAATGGGAAATGCGAGGATTGGGTACTGTGTGTTTTGGGCTGAAGTGGAGCATTTTCTTGCCCAAGAGAAAAAGAATTAAACAGGGTTGGAGGGCCAAGTAAAATTCTGTAGAGGGTAAGTTGGAATTTAAATATTGAGAAAAGCACAGATGTATAGCAAGTCCAAAATTAGAATCAATGGTAGGGTTGCTAAATCAAATGTTCAAAAGTTGAGTTTAGGAAAGACTGCAATTTAAGAGCATGGAGCAAGCATGATGCTGCTTTGTATTCGTCTACTTTTGAAATGGATCCAGATTTGACTGTTTGTTTTTAATAAATAGTGAAGGGCTAATTGGCTGGACAGAGTTTTCTTCATTGGACCTCCCAAAGTGTACTTTACAGCTCTGATTAGAAACTGGAAAGTTACTTTATTCTCCTTTTTATAACTGAAAGCCATAGCACTGGTTTGGTTATATCATAGGTAGCAGGACAATCAGTGTTTGGACTGGAAAATCTATCTCCTAATCCATAATTCTGAAACTTACATTTTATATATTGATAGTTTTTCTATTACAAATTAAAGTTTACCTGTTCATAAACCCTTTCTTTTGTGGTTTGCTTCCTACAGAAAAAGTCTGATTTCTATCTACAAGGTGTTCAAATAACAGTATCTAGCTGTCGTGTGGATATGTGATGTTGGGCATCAGGGCAGTCTATGTAAATTAGTGTTTATTACCATTGTCTCCTGGTATAGAAGCTGAGGAAGGCTCACATGTGCTCCAGTGGGCTGGGAGCAGAAGCTAGGAGTTTCTCTCCACCACAGCTGTGATGTGTTGTGCCAATGGACAAATGCCAAACCCTCTAAACATCAAGGGGCAAACCTAAAGAAGTGAGTGTAAATATGACATGTTTGCTGAAATGAAATAGATTACTGTATAAGTTATCATAATATTTCATAGAATAATGTGAAGTGTGACACTCCTAGACAGAATATATGATTATTGACTCTGAATATTTGTGTGTGTAGTGGGTAATTTCTTGCCAGACCCTAATGTTACATGGAACACAGTTCAAAGAATCCTACCTTGGTAGAAATGAAATTTAAAACATAACCTCAGCTAAATAGGCAAGCAGGTTATTTGGGGATGTAGGTAAGTAGACTTGCTTTAGAATGAACAGAGAAAAAATAATGCTCTGTTATTTTTTTGCCGGTGTGGCTCAGTAGGTTGGAGTGTTATCCTGTAAACTGAAACGTTTGGTTCCCCATCAGGGTATACACCTAGGTTGTGGGTTAGATCTCTGGTGTGGGCACATGCATGATCGATGTTTCTCTCTTAACATCAATGTTTCTTTTCCTTTCTCTCTCATTTCCTTCCCTTATCTCTGAAATCAATAAGTATGTCTTGGGGTGAGGACAAAAAAAGTACAGTGGTACCTTGGTACTTGTCATTAATTTGTTCCAATGAGTGGCACGCCACAATTGATGAAGCGTTTTCTCTTGCGGGATGGTGTGGTGACTCATACAAGTTCTAACAAGTGTGACAAGTGGCAAGCAATGCTGATTGATGAAGCATTATTTTTCTCAACAAAATGTGACAAGTACTGTGTTTGATGAGTTCTGAAGCCAATGAGTACCAAAATATGACTGTAATTTAATTTGTTAAGGTGTGTGAGGTGATAAGGCACATTAAGTATGGCATACTAAAACTGCGATGGTTGTGTTTGCACTGTTTCAGCAAATTTCAAATAATAGAGTGCTAGGATGGTGGCCAGAGTGAAAATGGAGACTCTTTAGACACCCTCATCGTATTGGTATGATCTATATTACTGTACATTGAATTTTATTCTTTAGAACAAACTGACAGTGACCAGAGGGGCAGGGGGATAATGGGTGAAAGAACGAGAAGGGTAAAGGGACATGTATATAAAGGACGCATGGACAAGGACAATAGGGAGGATTGAATGTGGGATGGGGGCTGGACAGGGCAAGGCAGGAGAGAGCAATGGGGGAAAATGGGGACAAATGTAATCAAACAACAATAAAAAAAACTTAAAAATATCTAATTTTAAACTAAGTCTGAGTAATAGCAGTGAATTTGAATACCACTCACTTCTTTCTTGAAAAAATTTTATTTATTTATTTATTTATTTATTTAATGTATTTATTTAATTGCTGTTCAAATACAGTTGTCTACATTTTCCTGCCACCACCTTCCCCCACCCCACTTACCCCAACCTCCCACCTTCAATTCTATCCCACTTTCGCTTTGTCCATAAGTCTTTCATACATGTTCTTGATGACCCTTCAACTCTTTTCCCCCATTATCCCCTCCCCCTATCCTCTGGTTACTGTAAGTTTGTTCTTTATTTCAACATCTCTGGTTACATTTCACTTGCTTGTTTGCTTTGTTGATTAGGTTCCACTTAAAGGTGAGATCATATGGTATGTGTCTTTCACCTTCTCACCTTCTTTACTTAGCATAATGAATTCCAGTTCCATCCACGTTATTAAGAAGGGTAAGAGCTCCTTCTTTTTCACTGCTGCATAGTATTCCATCATACAATTGTACCACACTTTTTTGATCCACTTGTTTACTGATGGTCACTTAGGTTGCTTGCAGCACTTGGCTATTGTAAATTGTGCTGCTATGAACATTGGGGTGCATAGGTTCTTTTGAATTGGCAATTCTGGATTCCTAAGGTATAATCCAAGGAGTGGAATAGATGGGTCAAAAGGCAGTTCCATTTTTAGTTTTTTTAGGAAATTCCAAATTATTTTCCACAGTGGCTGCACCAGTCTGCAATCCCACCAACAGTGCGCTAAGGTTCCCTTTTCTCCACAACTTCACTAGCACTTCTTGTTTGTTCATTTGTTTATGATGGTCATTCTGCTCAGTGTGAAGTGGTATTTCATTGTGGATTTAACTTGCATCTCTCTGATGAGTGGTGATGCTGAGAATCCTTTCATATGTCTCTGGGCCCTCAGTATGTCCTCCTTGAAGAAATATCTGTTCATATCCTTTGCCCATTTTTTAATTGGGTTGTTTGTCTTCCTGGGGTGGAGTCGGGTGAGTTCTTTATATATTTTGAAGATCAAATACTTGTCTGAGGTATCATTAGAAAATATGTTTTCCCATGTGCTTGGTTCCCTTTTCATTTTGCTATTGTTTTCTTTAGCCACGCAGAAGCTTTTTGTTTTCATGAAGTCCCATTTGTTTATTCTTTCCTTTCTCTCCTTTGCTCTAGGGGAGGTATTGGTGAAAATATTGCTGTGTGTAATATGTAAGATTTTTCTGCCTATGTTCTCCTCTAGGACTTTCATGGTGTTGTAACTTATATTTAAGTCTTTTAACACTTTCAGTTTATTTTTGTATATGATGTAAATTGAGGCTTTTTTTTTTTCTATTTTACGCTTGTCCTCTTTGTTGAAAATTAATTGATCATAGAGACTTCAGTTTATTTCTGGGCTCTTTATTTTGTTCCACTGATCTATGTGTGTTCTTATGTCTATATCAGACTGTTTTGATTATAGTTGCCCTGTAATATAGTTTCATATCAAGTATTGTGATCTCTCCTACTTTGTTCTTCTTTCTCAAAATTGCTGGGGCTATTTATATGGAATCCTTTGATTCCATATAAATTTTTGAAATATTTGTCCTGTATCTATTAGTATAGAGATTGCATTGAATCTCAAAATGGCTTTGTGTAGTGTGCAGATTTTGATGATGTTAATTCGTCCAATTCATGAACACGGTATATGATTCCACTTATTTGTGTCTTCCTTAATTTCTTTCCTCAGTGTTGTGTAGTTTTCTGAGTACAGGTCTTTTACTTCCTTGGTTAGGTTTATTACTAGTTATTTTATTTTTCTTGTTGCCATAGCAAGTGGCATTTTTCCCATGATTTCTGTTTTCTGATATTTCATTGTTGGTATACAAAAATGCCTTCAATTTCTGAAAATTTACTTTGTATCCCATGTTTTGCCAAATTGACTTGTTAGATTGAATAGATTTTTGTGGAGTCTATAGGGTTTTCTATGTACACTATCATGTCATCTCCAAACAATGAGAGTTTTACACCCTCCTTTCCAATTTGAATTACTTTTATTTCTTTTTCTTGTCTGATTGCTGTGGTTACGACTTCCAATACTATGTTGAATAGAAGTAGTGAAAGGGGATATCCTCGTTTTGTTCATGATCGTAGTGGGAAAGCTGCTTTTAGTTTTTGCCATTTGAGTCTGATGTTGGCTGTAGGTCTCTCATATATGGCCTTTATTATGTTGAGGAATGTTCCCTCTACTCCCACTTTGCTGAGTGTTTTTTATCATAAATCAGTGTTGTACCTTATCAAATGTTTTTCCCATATCTTCTGATATGATCATGTAATTTTGTCTTTCCTTCTTGTTTATGTGCTGCATTATGTTTATTGATTTACGAATATAGAACTATCCTTGCATCTCTGGGATGAATCCGACTTGATCTTGCTGTATGATCTTTTTAATGCATTGCTGGGTGTGGCTTGCCAATATTTTGTTGAAGATTTTAGCATCTATGTTCATCAGTGATATTGGCCTGTAGTTTTCTTTCTTTGTTGTGTTTATTTGGTTTTGGGATTAGGATTATGCTGGCCTCATAAAAAATTTTGGGGAGTTTTCCATCTTTTTGATTTTTTTGGAATAGTTTCAGAAGGATTGGAGTTAGTTCTTCTCTGAATATTTGTTAACATTCACCTGTGAAGCCATCTGGTCCCAGGCTTTTGTATGCTGGGAGTTTTCATTACTACTTCACTTTTACCAGGTGTTCTCGGTCTGTTCAGGCTTTCTTCTTCTTCTTGTTTCAGATTTGGATGATTATAAGTGTCTAGAAATTTCTCCATTTCACCCAGGTTTTCAAATATCTTGGCATATAAGTGTCCATAGTAATTTCTTGCAATCCATTGTATTTCTGTGGTATCAGTTGTAACCCCTCCTTTTTCATTTCTGATTGTGTTTATTTGGGTCCTCTCTCTCTTTTTTTTTGATGAGTCTGCTTAAAGGCTTATCAATTTTGTTTATCTTTTCAAAGAACCAGCTCTTGAATTTATTGATCCTTTGAATTGTCATTTAATGGTGTTCTAATCTTGAATATTTCCTTCCTTCTACTTGTTCTGGGCTTTGTTTGTTGTTCCTCCCATTGTTGTAGATGTAGGGTTAGGTTGCTTATTTGAAATGTTTCCATCTTTTTAGGTAGGCCTGTACTGCTATGAATATCCGTCTAACTTCTGCCTTTGATGTACCCATAGGTTTTGGACTGTTGTGTGTGCATTATCATTTGTTTCCAGAATCCTTTTGATTTCTTCCTTTATGTCATTATTAACCCATTCATTGTGTAATAGCATTCTATTCAGTCTCCATGAATTTGAATATTTTTGAGTTTTTTCCTTAAGGTTGGTTTCTAGTTTCAAGCCTTTGTGGTCAAAGAAAATGCTTCATATGATTTCAATTTTCATGAATAAATTGAAGCTTGTTTTGTGTCATATTATGTGGTCTATCTTTGTAATTGTTCCATGTGGATTTCGAATAAATGTGTATATACTTCTTTGGGATGAAAGGTGATATATATATGTGTGTGTGTGTGTGTATGTATGTATATATATATGTGTGTGTGTGTATGTGTGTGTATATATATATATATATATATATATATATATATATATATATATATATAAATCAGATAAGTCATTTGGGTTCAGTGCCACAATATTTGTTTGGGAGATCTATCACTGTTGAGAGTAGGGTGTTAAAATCCCCTACTATAAGAGTGTTGCTATCTATATCTTTCTCGAAGTCCTCAAAGATTTTCCTTATGTATTTGAGTGCTCCTATATAGGGTGCATATATTGTTTACAATGCTTATGTGTTTTTGATGGATTCTTACCTTGTGTACTATGAAGTGTCCTGTGTTTCTTTTTATGGCCTTTGTTTTGAATTCTATTTTGTCTGATACAAGTATTGCTACCCTGGCTTCTTTTTTCTTGTCTGTTTGTTTGGAATATTTTTTTCCAACCTTTCACTTTCAGTCTGTGTAGGTCTTTTGTTGTGAGGTGTGTCTCTTGCGTGCAGCTTATGTGTGGGTCATGTTTTGTTATCTGTTCAGCTACCCTGTCATTTGGTTGGAACATTTAATCCACTTACATTTAAGGATAGTATTGATAGGTACTTGTTCATTGCTATTTTACCCCCTTTTTACCTGTGTTCCTTTCTCTCAATATTTTTCTGCTTACTCAAGCAGTCCCTTTAGCATATCTTGCAATGCTAGTTTAGTAGAGGTATATATTTTATCTTTCTTTTGTTCAGGAAATTCCTTATTTCACCTTTCATTTTCATTGAGAGCGTTGCTGGGTAGAGTAGTTTTGGTTGCAGGCCTTTGCTTTTCATTACTTGGAATATTTCTTGCCATTCCTTTCTGGCTTATAGTGTTTCTACTGAGAAGTCAGCTGCTAGTCTTATCAGAGCTCCCAATGATTGCATTTCTTGTTTCTCCCTTGGTGCCTTTAAGATTCTCTCTTTTCTTTGAATTTTGCCATTTTAATTAAAATGTGTCTTAAAGTGGACCTTTTGGATTCCTCTTGATTGGGATCCTCTGTGGTTCCTGGAATTTTGTGACCTTTTCTCTCATCAGATTAGGGAAATTTTCCATCATTACTTTTTCAAATAGGTTTTCTATCCCTTGCTCCTCTTTTTTTCCTTCTGGTATCCTGATTATATAGATATTATTTCATTTTTGTTGTCTTGCTGTTCCCTTAACCCCTTCTTATTATTTTTGGGTCTTTTTTCTTTTCTTACTATTTCTGGGAGTTTTTTTTCTACGTTGCCTACCAGGTCACTGATTTAATCTTCTGCTTCATCTAGCCTGTTTTTGATTCCTTCTACTATGTTCTTCAATTCAAAAGTAGCATTCTTCATTGCCTCTTGGCTCTTTTTTATTGTTTCTATGTCCTTCTTCATGCTGATAAAGTTTGCAGTAAGTTCCTCATAGATTCCCTGTGGTTTTTGGTAATTCTCAGTGAGCTCATTGAGCTTCCTTATAACCATTGCTTTGAAATCAATATCTGATTGTTGACTTGCCTTGATTTCATTTAGTATTCTTTCTGAGGATTTCTCTTTTCTTTTTGATTGAGGGTTGTTTCTTTGTCTTCCCATTGTTTGTGAGACTGTTCTTTTTTGTTTCTACTTATTAAATTGAACTGTTTTGACTCCCTGAGTTTGTGGTCTGAACTTTTATGGTAGAAGACCTGTGAGATTCAGTGGTGCAGTCTCCTTGATCTTCTAAACTTTATGCTCTTTGGATGTCCTTTATGCAGTTTATGTTGGCTCTCTGGTTGTAAGTGAGTTTTGATTGTTGTTGAGTCATTCTTTGGTGGACTCTTCCTTCCAGCTGGTTGACTGTGGGTCACTCCAGCCACCATATCTTGTGTACTGTTGTACAGGTGCTTCCAGAACAAAACCAGAAAACCTGGAAAACAAACCCACATCCTCAGAAATAACTCCCCCCCCCACAATCCCACTATCAACAGCAAATGAACCAGTATTAGTAAGGATGTAAAGAGATTAAGAGTCTTATAAGAAAGGAGAGCAAATATGAGATGACCTACTAAAATCAAAATGATTTTGAGAAGGTAAAGAAAGGGACACTAACAAGAGTTGGGAGTTGGAGCAATGCAAAGAGAGAAGGTAAAATTTATGTCATGAATTAAAAAGGGAATGAAGAAGGCCTATTGCAGTATGAGAAGGGAAGTGTACAGTATTATGTTTAAACAGAAATTAAAATAAGATAAAATAAAGTGAGAGAAAGAAAAAGGAAGAAAAATGTAAATAGATGATAAGCATATAGGAGCCAAATTGTAGAGAAGGATCCATCACAACACTATCAACAACAAGTGAGCTAAGATTAATATAGGTGTGATAGGAATAAGAGGAAAAAAGAAGGAAAGAAAGAAAAGCTTAAAATATGTCTAGATGAATGAGAAGTGATTTTGAAATGATAGAGGGAGAGGGAATACTAAGAGTGAGGAACAAAAAACAGTCTAAGACAGGGGAAAATTAAAATTTCAGACATAAAAAAAGAAAAAGTAAAAAAGGAGACTAAAGACAAATAAAAGGTCAAGATGAAAGAGAAAAAGTAAGAAAGAACAAGAACAGGCTAAGAAAGGGCAAAAATAAAAATTTGTGATGAAAAGAAGAGTAGGAAAGGGGACCAGTAAAATTTGAGATTTGAAATACAAAATTAGTGAAGATCTAGAGATCAGATTGAAAAAAAGGAACAAAAACTACCTTATCCACAACCAACTAGCAAGGATTGCTAAAGGTGGAGAGAAAACACGGGTATTTTAAGAGGTGGGGGAATAGGATGTGAGATCACCATTGACAAGAAAAATGGTTTTGTGAGGCTGGATGGGGGAAAAATAGTAAGAGCACAGAATGGAAAAAAAATTGTAGCAAGAGAGAAATCAAAATTTAAAATGAAAATAATAAGAGGAATGAAGAAGGTAAAATGGGGTAAGAAAAGGGATGGGCAAAATATGTGAATTGAAATAAACTATAGTATAAAATCTGGTGACTTAATATGCACCAACCTGATGGACAAGAAATGCATGTTATAAAGCTTTGCAGGAAAGAAAATATCATGGAGAAGACCACAGTGGATTTTGTCTCAGTAGCCTCTTATATTTACCACTATTTTTTCTTTCTGGATCTGCTTCTGGTAATGTCAGATGGTGACCCCTTCTGACCTTAGGCACCCTGGTCAAGACTACCAGGCATCTACTGCCTGTGGCTGCGTCCTTCAGTTGTCAATCTAGTCAGTCTACACTCAGCAGCCAGACTTAAGCACCACAGGGTGGGGCAGAGCTCCTCCCGGGGTCTGGGCTGTTGTTTCCCCTTAGGCTGCTGCTGCATGGAGGGGAATGGTCTGCCTGAGCAGGATGGCTGCTGCAGTATGGGGGATGACTCAGCACTGGGATCTCAGCAGCTATTCTCTCAGATGTCTCCCCAGAGCTTCTGTCCATGGTCTTTCCTCAAGTGCCTCTAGCCCACTCTGCCCCCACCTTTGCCAGAACCCTGGGTGAGCAGCTGCAAATGAAAATTTGTGTGTTGGCTCTTTAAATGGCTCTCCTCATCTCTAGCTGTCTGTCTCTGTCAAAGAGCAATCCTGCAGCTTTTATCCCTGGTTATCTGCATTCTTTTTTGGTCTCTGGCGCTCTAGGCTGGGGATCCCTAGCTTAGGGTTTAGACTGCATTATTCTCAGGAGGATCCAACCAGCTGCTTAATTATCCCCCCAGTACTCTCACCTGTGGGTGCCCAGCCAGCCTTCTGGAGTCTCCACCGCACTCCTTACCGGTCAGTGCTGAAGTTGCTCCCTCTGTCTGCCCAAGGTTATAAGTTCTCCCTCACTATTGTTCAGTTGTTTGTTCTGGGTGATTTCTCCACAGTTTAGTTGCAATTCCAGATTGGTCCTGGGGGGATTAGTGTGGCTTCCATTTCTTTCTCTGTCATCTTGTGCCTTCCATACTATTCACTTCTTAAGTTTAATGTAATTCTTTTCCTTAAAGTAGTATAAAATGGTTTAAATTCCAAAATGCTCTTTTTGTACTTATTTCTGTTTCATTGATTCCATTTATTCTAATACAAAGAAAAATCATATGTTTACATTAAAGTGCACCTGTAAGTCCTATCTACACCACTCATACCAAAAGGTTTGGAGGTACTTTTTCCTAGGAGATTTTACAAATGTCACAGTCTTTTTTACTTATCTCTAGTCACTTTTCAAGGACAAAATTCCCCTTATTAAGAGTTTAACTTGTGAGATGGTATGTTTCAGTTGTCTGTCTGATTTAATGTCAGTGTACCTTAGTATGCTGAGGCATCAGTTCAGAACACAGGTTGCCCTCTCATTCAGTTAATTTATGCTGCTAGACATGGCTTCTACTTTTCCTTTGGCTGCAGGCAAACTTACTCATTGAGAATATCATTTCATTAGGCCTGTCTCCATATTGTTTCCTTAGTATTTTGCAGGGTAGAAGAAGAGATCGGAGGCACAAATAGCTCAATGTTAATGAGCTTCATTGAACAGGGTCTGTATCTGGGGTGGCGGTGGCTAGTGGGGGGGCTCCTTTGCCAGACTCACAAGAAGTCAGAAGATCTGCTACTGATCCAATTTGATTTGAGGCATGTTGATAAGGGCCTCTATGCCTTCCAATGCTTGGCAAATTGCCAGCATTTTCTATGTTGGGGAATTTATTCTTTCGGATCTTAACAATTTTAGCCTCTCAAAAGATCTTTAGCAAAATGCAGAGACCCCAAGAAGAGGGTTATGATAAGGTTTCTTCTCATTTAACAGTTTAAGTGATTTGGGTTTAACTATTTGGCAAGTAAGGTCCAGAACAGGGATGCAGCCAGGTATTGTATGACCTGAAACTTTACAGAGTTTAGAGGAGCATTCTTCAAGAAAAGTGACTAACAGTGCAGTGATTGTGGGGATAGAGAGGAAGGGGGTGGTTGGACTTGGAAGAGAGGTTGAGGAGACAAATGGTAATGGAAAAAATACAATAAAATGAACTTTTAAAATGGAAACAAAGAATAAACATTTACTAATAAAAAATAAGTAAAGCACCTTGGAAGGGAACCAGGCAAGTTAAGGGTGCTAAAGCTTCATTAGCTTCATGGTAAATCTACCTCTGGTCTAGAGTAGTGATTATTAAACTTTAGGGTGCACTAGAAGCATGTGAGTAGTTCTTTAAAAATGTAAATTCAAAACCACCCTTCGAGATTCAGTTTTAGTAGATCTGAATGGGAGACCTGGAACTTTGGAGCCCAGGAAAGTCTGAGGTATATATTGATATACTGCACTTTGAGAAATATTGTCCAAAAAATAGAACACAGAGTAGGCACCCAAAGGAAGGAGTAGGACCTTGCAGTTCAGGGAAATGAGAAAGGAGGAGGAAACCAAAGAAAACTATGAAATAAGGCAGTGGTATTCATAACTATATAGCTCTAGAGTCATAGCCACAGTCGTCATTACCACATATGGTTCTTTCATGTCCTGTTCTCTGCACTCAATAAACAATTTTTTTCCAATGTACAGAAAATGAACGTAAACCACAAAACATGTCAATTTAGTGAACTGACTTATTGCACCTAATTTGCATATCCAGGGCAATGCAACAAGAAATACAAGCTTTCCTCATAAAAAAAGCATCTTTTCTATTGAAAGGAGGACCTATATGCTGTTATATGGTATCCACCTCTTGGAAAATTTCAAGGATAGGAAAGATCTCTGTCATTACTCTTTTCAAGGGGGGGTCCTAAGATTGTACATAAAGGGAGATGATGAATGTTTGAGCAGAAAGAGGGACAGAAGGCAAATATGGTTAACTTGAGACTCAAGATATCTCTCCCGTTTGTGGAAACCAGATCAACAGGGCTGTTAGGAAACTGAGTTTCATAGTTATTTGCCCCTGGGTTATAACTATTAAAAGTTAGATGGATATAATAAAATGTAAATTATAGTATGTAGGTGTTGGGTCATATAGGCTGTTGAAAACTTAAGACATGCATTTGAAACATCAACCATATCAAATAGATTCTCTTATTTATGTGATATAGGTATTAATACTCCTCTATTACAGATATGGATATTTAACCTCACAGAAACCTGCCTAAATATACACAACTAAAAAATACTTGAACCAGAATGTGAACTCAAGGTTTTCTGACTCCCAAAGCTCACTGTAGGCAAAAATGCTTGCTCCTACTGGGATCTCTAGAGACTGAACTTCTTCCAGTTGGAAAATGACTATACTTAATTAAAAAAATATATATTTCTGTTTGACTGTATATTAGTGAGAGCCACATTTTATAAGAAACAGTGTAGAGCTACATTCCAAAGACTTATTGTATTGGTCAGGATTCTCCAGAGAAACGGCGCCAGTAGGGTGGGTATATACAACAGGTCCTTGAATCATGTTTTGTTCAATGTCAACATTAATGAGAAAAATAATCGATGTGCAGCCAGGGAGTTTGCACATTGTCTTCAGGTCTAGGTGGGTTTTCTCTGGGACCCTGGTTCCCTCCCACATCCTAAAGATGTGCATGTGAGGTGAATTGGTGTGTCTACGTTGTCCCAGTATTTGTGTGGATATGTGTGTGAGTGGCCCTGTGATGGAAAGGCATCCTATCCAGTGTGGGTTCCCGCCTTGTTCCCTGAGCTTTGGAGCAGACTTGGGCCACCTGGGACCCTGAACTGGAATAAGCAGGTCGGAAAATAGTGATGTTATTTGTTTTTATTCATCTTCCTTATGTGTGAGTGTGTGTGTGTATTTCATATTTACTTCAGTGTTTAATATTAGAATTATTTTGGGTCTTTATTTAGAAATTTGGTGATGTTTTTGTGACCAGAAATATCTCATAGGAATTTATTAATTCTTGTTTATATCAATTAACCTATGGTGACATTGATTTCATTATAGGTCATTTCACTTAAAGTTTCATTTTCTAAGAACCTATCAATGACACTAAGTGAAGAATTACTGTGTATAGTAAGAGACTTATTAGAATGAATTGGCTCATGTGATTATGGAGGCTAGCAAGTCCAGATTCTGCAATGTGGGCTAGTAGGCTGAAGACCCAGGAGAGCCGATGGTGTAGATAAAGTCCAAAAGCAGTCTTCTGGAGAATTTCCTCTTGCTCAGAGATTCCCATTTTTTTTGTTCTGTTTAGGCCTCCAACTGATTGAGTGAGGCCCACTTGATTATGGAGGGCAATCTGCTTTATTTTGAGTTTATTAATTTAAATATTAACCTCACTCAAAATACCCTCCAAACTGACATGTAAAATTAACAATCACAGCCATGTGTGTTATAGTCTTTCCTTTTCCACTGTGGAGGACCAGCTCTGGGTGGGACAAACAGCCTCTCAAAACATCCACTGGAGTCATGTGCTTGGCATATGGAAGCTTTCTGCAGTTGTCAGAGATCATCTACTCTGTTTTTGGATATTCAGAAACCACCCAGCAAATTAGGTCCTAAACTCCTGGGTAATCTCTTTCTCTGAGATTATTACAGTGAGTAGTAATACTCATCACTGTCATACTACCCATCAGTCAGTATTGAGGTTGTCCATAAGATTTTTTCCTAATTTCTATTTCTCCCCAACCCAAGTATGACTTAACCTATCAGTAGAATATCAGTTTATTTTCACGATTTTTTATGTAATGTATCACACTGTTTACTCTGATATAAGTAGTTCTAAACATGCTTTATTCAATTGTCCCTCCTTCTATCCCCATCCCCAACAGCCATAAATTGATGAGCCATTTCAGAGCAGAGTCTATGAGCCATTTATCTCTAGGTCTCTCATTTTAACTAGCCATAGGCCTTACTCATAGTAGGTACTCCAAGGATATTGCCTGAAATCACTTGGAATGTATTTGTGGGACCCCAAAATAATGCTGACCAGCCTTCTTGAAACAAATTCGAAGATACACTTCTTATAAACTAAAGCCCGACAACCAGAGCACTGGCATTTTCAATCTTGTTCCTGTATCTCCCCCTAGTGGGAAGGTGGCGAAATCTCTTGGATACAGGATTACTTGTACTGCCAGAAACAACAGGAACCACCACCACCAAAATAAACACAAATCGTTTGTAGGAATTATATAAATATAAATGTAAACGTTTTTAAAGATTTATAGCTGTGTCCTCAGTTTCTAAGAAGTCTATTCAGCCTCTGTTGGAAGCAACTGGTATTATTCGAGGGAGAGATTTAATCAGTGAATACTTGATATACAACTGTGGCATTCCTTTTTGGCGAGGAGCCAGGCATAGTGCTAAGAAGAGAGCTATTTAGGTAGTTCTTAGAACTTAAGTGGCGTAAGCAACAAACATCTTTCCTCAACTCCCTGAGCTCCACCTTGCATTGCAGCCCAGCAGGGCAATGATGAAGTGGCTGCAGCATGCCTCTGGCCCTGCATGTCTCCCGCCTTCCCCCTTCCCCCTGGGCAGTATGTTGTGCTTTGGTCCTCACAGGTATGTCAGCTTGCTTCAGTCTGCCTGCTGATTTATGCTGCTTAAGAATCCCTTAAGCTTATGCTTCTGGTAGTCAGTCTATGCTTCAGATAAAAGATAGTGTTTTGTTTGTTTTTTTTTTAATTTTCACATGTTTCTATAGAAATCATAGCTTCTCTTTAGTCACAGCGTTTTGCGGGGCTGTCTAGTTATTGTATATGCACGTTAACTGTTTCATACTTCTAAGACTTCGAATTTGTTCTTAACTGAACTGTGTCTGTTTTTATAGGACTTTAGAAATATCAAAAATAATGTAATAAACCTTTGCAAAGCTTGCTTTCAAGAGGCAGATTGCAACAGATTTCTTTAACCAGCTGATGAACAGTCCTGCATATTCGCGAGATCTACTATATGTAGGGCAAATCTTCAAATGGGAAAATCTCTTCCTTCTTTGTTGTGATAAAAATTGTTAACTATTTCACTGTTGATCCATACTAGTGAATGTGATGTCCCTTAGCTTTCCTGAGGTTCTGCATAACTCTTGTCTATTCAGCTTCATAAACCATGGAATAGGCTTTCTAGAGACAAAAATCTGAGAGTGAACATGATAAAATGAGTCAGCCCTTGTGGCAGACCCTTCTGCATGGCGTGGGCCCAGCTCCCACTTGGAGATGCACAGGACCCACGCCCACAGATAGGTTCTCTCGTGGGTAGTCAGATTTGCAATATACCTAAGCTGCTTTCCGTCTTGCTTTTTGCTGAATTTTTTGCTGAAAACTCCCTCACCCTGCAAGTGTTAAACCTTGCAGGGACTAATGTAATCCGCTCAACCACTTTTGCCTTTTCATTTGCTAATGTCCTTCTTCTGTGATGTGATGAGGGGCATTGGCTCTTTTGTTGTAACTTGTGCATAGTGAGCAAGAACCATCTTGTAATGGGAGGAGAAATAAAATACAGACCTGTCATGGGGGAAGCTGCAGTTTTTTGCTCTCCTTGAGAGAAAAGCCACGTTGTCCTTTTCCCTCCACCGGACTCGGTAGTCTGTGTTTGTGTTTTATTTCACCCATAATGACGTGGACACTGCTAGCTGGTGTCTGCATCAAGCCCTAGCTACAAATTTGATGTAGTGTTTGCTGAAATTGACAGCAAAAGGCAACATTAATCCATATACTAGTGCAGCCATGGTTTCATTTTATCCCTTTGCAACTACGTGACTTGAAATATATTTGTGTTTTCATTTTATTTCAGTGCTTTTGAAGAGACAACATAGTACCTTTTGAAACATGACATAGGTTTGAAGCAATACAGTTTATACCTGTGCAGTGCTACTCATTAGAGAAGTAGTTCTAGGTTTGAACCCTAGTCTCATTGCTTGGAAACGTGACAAAATCTTGTGGTGAATAAAAACTGTTAATGTATGGTTTGCTCTGTTAACCAGAACTTCACTCGTCTAGATATATTCTGCTTTGTCAGGGTCTCTTATGTGATCTTGCACAAGCTATGTGATTTAATGTTCTACTCTTCTTCTTTTTAATGATTACTATTTTTAAAAAGATTTATTTGTTTATTTATTTTTAGACAGAGGGGAAGGGAGGGAGAAAGAGAGGGAGAAAAACATCAATGTGTGGTTGCCTCTTGAGTACCTCATACTGGGGGCCTGGCCTGCAACCCAGGCATGTGCCCTGACTGGTTCCTGTGACCCTTCTGGTTCCAGGCCAGCACTCAATCCACTGAGCCACACCAGCCAGGACTAATTTTCTGCTCTTCTTAGATAATTATGTGGAATTTGAGTTACCATTGCTAAATTTGCCTAAGAGTTAAATGTGTATTCTCCTTTTCAGTTAATCTAGTGATTTCACATTTGATTACCATGAAATAATTAGAGATGGAAGTTCTGTTAGGTAGGGAACACAGTTTAAAATTTTTGTTACAGATTATACCTACATGTTTATTGAAGAAAAATAATATAACTAGAAGTGTTTGTTTGGTTTTGTTTTAGGAAAAAAAACATAATTGGCTGAATCTCTTCAATCCTGAAGCTTTTTCAAGAACAATGGAGGAGTAAGGGATATTTACTCTTTACTCCTTTATACATGTATCATTTGCTCCGATGCCCATATGTGATAAATACTTGACATTTTCCTTATATGGGCACTTTTAAGTATGTTCATAGCTGGGTTAACAAAGAATGCATATAAGCATATGTACTATTGTTAGTTTGAGTTAATGAGTAAGCTATAACCACACAATTGAAAATTTTGTCAAGTTGTGTTTGTGGGACCTCTGCGTTCTCTTGTATCTGAAAGGACTTTCTGACCCAACAGTAATTAGTACTTGTCAGAGTACACAAATGCTAGACTGGATTCTTACTCCCATCTTTGCACATGTGGCAAATTAGAGTCTTTGTCTAATTGACAGCTGTGTATGTCACATAGCTTACTCGTGATAGAGTCAATTTCAGACTGAAAAATGCTACCTGAAAAGTAACAGCTAACATGGAATGGCAGTATAGGGGAGGACAAATTTTATTTCTACCCTTTTAAGTTCTTGGCTGAGACCCCTCTGTAACAAAAGACGGATTAACAAGAGAAGAACAAACAGAAGTTTAATAACACGTGTTCTTGGGAAATACACAGGAAAACTGAGTAACTCCCTGAAATGGCCCAAGCCACCACTGTTACAGAGCAACAGAAGGTCCATTATCTCTGCCACCTTATGGAAAGATGCCTCTCAAAGCCAGAGATTTGTGAAAAGGAAAGGAAATGTTTATTTAATGCTATACAGAGTTAAAGTAGGAACCTAACAGCTCCATTGAAATATCAAAGTCCTTCAGGATACCCACAGACACCCACAGTGCTTCCTATCTCCCTCTGCCCTAATTCAGGGCACCTTAATTGCAAGGAAGAGAAGCACACGTCTGGGATCCAGGCTCTTGGCACCGTCAGCTGTGTCGTCGTCCAGGCAGGATCTCTGATTAATCCAAAGCCATGTGGCACCTCCTCATGGCCTATTGGCAAGAGTCCTTTCTCCCTTCTTTCAGGCAAAGTCTCTCTTGCTCCCAGGCCATGCTACCAAAGGGAGCACCCCAAAGCCACGTGGTCCTCTTCTACCAAAGCTGTGGGGAAGGGGTCCCCACTCTGGCAAAGCCTCGTGGCTCTACCTCTTCACCAAAGCTGCAGGGGTCTGCACTCCGATGAAACCGCACGGATCTCTCTCCAATGGCTGCCATGCCTGGGTTTAAATCTCCACGCCAATCCTCCTCTGCAGCCCCATTTCCGACTCCTCCTGTTACAGAGCAACAGAAGGTCCGTTATTGTCCGCCACCTTATGGAAAGATGCCTCTCAAAGCCAGAGATTTGTGAAAAGGAAAAGAAATGTTTATTTAATGCTATACAGAGTTAAAGTAGGAACCTAACAGCTCCATTGAAATATCAAAGTCCTTCAGGATACCCACAGACACCCACAGTGCTTCCTATCTCCCTCTGCCCTAAGTCAGGGTACCGTGATTGCAACGAAGAGAAGCACACGTCCGGGATCCAGGCTCTTGACACTGTCAGCTATGTTGTCATCCAGGCAGGATCTTTGGTTAATTCAAAGCCATGTGGCACCTTCTCATGGCCTACTGGCAAGAGTTCCTTCACCCTTCTTCCAGGCAAAATCTCTCTTGTTCCCAGGCCACACAGCCCAAAGGAGCACCCCAAAGCTGCGTGGTCCTTATTCCACCAAAGCTGTGGGGAAGGGGTCCCCACTCTGGAAAAGCCACGTGGCAATTCTCTGCTAAAGCCACATGGTGATTTTCCCTCACAGGGTTGTGAGGGTCCTAACTCTTGGGAAAGCACGTGGATTCTCCTCCTATATGGCTGCTGCTCCTCAGTTTAAATCCCCAAGCCAAATCTCTTCTGCACCCCCATTTCCGACTCCTCCTACAATCAGTTACACCTGCCAGCATTCCCGTATATTCCAAGTATTTTTGGGATGCCATCATGAGTCTGGGCAGGTGTGTCCCCATTTTCTGGAGCCAATCTTCTCCAAGCTCCCATGCAGGTGCTGTGACTTGAGGTTCCTCCCGCAGTCACGTCTTGGGGGAAGTCCTTTCCATACTCCTGGCTCAGAGCGTGGTCACAGCTATTTAACACATCTAAGCTACCAGCCAAAGGCTATAGATATGTTAAATGACCATGCCATGGATTAGCAGCTCTGCAGTCCCTGCTCCTTGTGTCCCTTCCCCCAACTCATACCTGTGGGGGAAGGGGTGAGGACATCTTATATGTCCCTCTAATATTTTCTGGACACCGTGAGTTCTGGGCCCATTCCAAATCCCTATTTTGGGGCCCCCCCTCCTGGCTGCACCCTGCATCACTCCTACAATCAGTTACACCTGCCAGCATTGCCGTATATTTGCAAGGCTATTGGGATGCCATCATCAGTCTGGGCAGGCGTGTCCCCATTTTCTGGAGCCAATCTTCTCCAAGCTCCCACGCAGGTGCTATAACTTGGGGTTCTTCCCCCAGTCATGTCTTGGGAGAAGTCCTTTCCATCCCCTTGGCTCAGAGCATGGCCACAGCTCTTTAACATATCTATGAAACCAATTAAAGGTTATAGGTATGTTAAATGACCATTCTGGAGGTTATCTGCAAAACGGTTGCTATGCAAAACAACTCAATGGCCCTGCTCCATTTGTCCCTTCCCCCAACTCACACCTGAGGAGGAAGGGGTGAGGACATCTTATATGTCTTTCTAATATTTCCTGGACACCCTGAGTTCTGGGCCCCAGTCCAACTCCTTTTGGGCCCCCCCTCTTGGCTGCACCCTGTTACACCACCTTGAATACCATCTCCAGCTAAAGACAAAAGGAGATTGATGGGGGCAGGGGAGGAAGGCCAGTTATGGGAGTTTACCAGGAAAATGACCATAAACAGGAAGATTTAAGTTGGGTGCCTTCTCCATTGAAAAGGATATTTAGAGTCATCCTTGTCTTCCTGCTTCTGAGGGGAAGACACCATTATAAATGATTTTCAGAACTTCTGTGTCTGCTGTTTCTTAATAAATAATCAGCTCAAAATAATCCTTATGCTAAAGATGAATAGTTTGGGATGGCACATTCTGCTCCTCTTCAGTAAACGGGAAGTCTCAGTGCTTGTCTGTGTGGGTGTTTCCAGAGGGGGTGGTGCAAGGATGATTCCCTCTGATACAGACTTTAAGGAGTGATGCTAACTTTGGAGGGAGTTTGTAAAGGCCCATACTGCTGAAGGTGTAGTGGAGTATCTTACTAGCTGCCAGTTAATACCTCTGTTTATCTCAGTCACAGCCCTCAAATTTTGGAGCAAGGAATTTTCCTTTAAAATGTGCCATAACTTGATATTTCCTCTTACTGTAAAGCTTTTTTTGGGAAGAATTGCTTGGCTTTCTTCTTAACTCCGTATGTTTCCTCACATGTCACTGGACCAAAGCAGGGGTGCTATGGAAAGTAACCTCACAGGGTGATCTGATCATAAATTCCTAAATGGACAAGTTATAGGGGGTAGTCATGCCCCAGGCATGTAACTTTTTAGTGAAAGGTTCATCTTTGTCTTGTTTCTGTACACACCTTTGAAATAAATGAAAACCACCTCCAAGAGAGCACAGAATCTTGTTAACTATTGGATCTTAATCCAATCCCCAACATAACTTTTTCCCACTTCCTCATTGCATTAAAAAGCTGCAAAACTCTTATTGTCTGGAGCATTTGAGATCTTGCTCCCCAACATATGTCATCAATTAATTCTCTACAAGTTTGCATGTTTTTTACATCAATATCACCTTTACACTAAGGTGTTGGAGAGCATCTTATTTAAATTTTCAACTTGACACACACATAGGCACACACTCATACTCCATATCTCTCTCCCTGCTTTATTCTTGTCTTCTTAGCACATATCACTATGTAGAGTATATTTTTTTGTTGTTGTTTATGACCTGTATCCACAGCTACAACATAAGTCTCATGAGGGTAGGGATTTTTCTCTGTCATGTTTATTGTTGTAGACCTGGTGCTTTGAATAGTACCAGGAAGAATAAGATGACTCTAAATCACAAGAGATTTTTGTTAATGGAGAAGGACAGGACCTAAATCTGAATTGCAAACCTTACTCTTGTTTACCTACTTTTTCTGGTCACCTCCTCATAATTTGCATCCCCCACACCCATCTTCCTTTGCTTTAGCTGAGTACAGTATTTAAGTTCAAAGTCTAAGCCATTTCTATGAGTTACTCAGTTTCCCTGGGTTTCTCTCATGTCTATATGAGACATACATATTAATAAACTGTTTGCTTTTCTTGTATTAATCTGTCTTTTGTTACAGGGTCCCCAACTGAGAAGTAGAGGAGTAAAAGGAAAAGGAATTTTCCTCCCCTTCACCTGCACATTATAAAGATTTTAAAAGTGAATGTAAATTGAGTAGTCAAGATAATACAGAAAATTGTGTTTAGTAACATAATTACAGTTCTTAGATTACTCTCCGTACTTTCCACTTTATTTTTATGATAAATTAGAATCTGAAATAATACCTTCATTAGAATTGATTTATTTAGCCCTGGCCAGGTTGCTCAGTGGTTTGGAGTGTAACCCCGGTAACCAAGAGGTTGAGGCTTCGATTCCGGGTAGGAGAACATACCTAGGTTGCAGGTTCGATCCCCCTTCAGGGCTCGTGTGGGAGGCAACCGATTGATCTCTTTCTCTCTCTTATATCCATGTCTCTCTCTCTCTTCCTCTGCTTTCTTCTATCTCTAAAAACAATAAAAATATGTCAGGTGAGTATTAAAACAAAAAAAAATAGTTCATTCAGTGTCGTGCCTTGGGGATTTTGAAATCGTATTTTGGGGGGTACCTAGGGCCACTTGATGATTTTTTTTGGAATTATCATAGAGCTGTCTGCTTTATATGCTAATACAAATTGCCATGTAGCAAACAAATTTCTTGTCCTTTCTGCTGCCTTCAAACGGAAAGGCTTCATTGAGCTGCCATCAGTACCAGCCATTTCATTCTTATCTTGATGTTATGCAAGGGCAGACCTGATGGACAAAATGATTTGCACTAAAGTTTTCATCCTTTGATTCTTTACTGTGTTCTTGGTTTTCACTGTCAAAAAGCCTCAAAGCCTTGGTTTGGCCAAACATAAAGGTATGTAGGGCTGAACTTGACCCCAAATATGCAAAAACAAGTTTTCCATCTCAGGAACAACTTTTGCATCTTGTCATTTTGTGGTAGATTGCAACTCTCACCACAGTATTGTTTTTTCTTTTTTTAGAAACAATTTTAAGGTTTGAATACAATCACATAATGATACATTTTTGGTGGCAAATGTGCCATAACTTCTACATTCGTATGAGTATTTTTCCTAAAAGTAATTGCATTGGGTCAAGACAAACATTTAAAATGTTATTTCCATAGTTCAAATATTCCCTAAACTTTTGTTAAATAGCTTTCAGAGATAGTTTATCAGCAGCACAAAAACACAGTAAAACTAGTCTCATTACTTTATAGTAACAGGACTAGTCTTTTCATTTCTTATCTTCTTTACTCCTTATTCCCTTATATTTCTCCTTTTGATAATCAATAAATATCAACCATGTGTTGAGTTCTGGCATATAGTAGGCACTCAATCGATATTTGATTAATAAATCAGTTACTGGCCTGTTAACTTTAAATGTTATAAGTTAATAAAATGGGAATAGATGATGGGTTATTGGAAATTGATGTAGTATAATTTTAGTTCTGCTAACATAATAATAAGAAGTGTTCTTATTACAGACTTAGTCAGAAAATTTATTGTTACTGGTGAAAATAAAATAGGAGGTAAAGTTTACACACTTCGGGATCTCAGAAAAGCTACCTAGTGATCTCCTCCTTTTTACCTTCAAGTATAGTGATGGTTCACCCAACATGTGTTCCCCACATCCCTTCCTCATTCTAACAAAGCCTAGATTTTTTGCAGGTATCCATCCTGCTTGATGAGGCTGATAGTAGAGGGCTCCTAATTGATCTAAGATGTTAGTCTTGTAGTCCTATTCTTTTCGACAAAGATTGATTGGTATAGACACAAGTACATGACATAAATCTGGAAAGGCTCCTGGAAAATGTTTCTTTATTCTGCCTTTCAGAACTGTTGCCAGAATCATACTACAAGCCTGAAGGGAAGTCCACAGACAGAGAAGGACCAAGAACAGGGAACCACAGAGAAGGAGAGACAGAGCCTTGACATACCATATTAATGTCTGCCCTACTAATGGACTTCTTAGTCTGTGAAATTTAAAACATGTTATTTTAAAGTCTGTTTAACACAGGATTTTCTGTTACTTGCAGCCAAAGGCAACCTAATTGATACAGATTCCATGTCTCTTGACTCACATGGGGATGTTCCTCCTTCTCTAACAGATGGCACTAGCACAGCGATGAGGAGACTATAACCATGACTGGATGGTTACTTTCTTAGGCCTAGGAGTGTTTTCTTGGTAACTTCACATTATAAGAACAGCAGCAATTTCAATTTTCCACAGTCAATGTGCTCTAATAAATAAAAGCAAGAAAGTAAGGAAGCACAAGAAACCATTTCTCTACTCAGGTAATCCATCTTCACAGTTGACTGAAAGACTATATTTAGAATACCATAGAACTAGTGCACCGAAAACAACTTTAGTAGTAAATAATTCTCATGATTCAGGTTCTCTCTTTGGCTTCTACTTCCTACCATTAGTCTGCCTGTTTCTATTGCTGCCAAATACTCTCATCACTCAAGTTCATGGCTTTCCACTGCCTGTGGGTTCTGCTGACTGTCTTTTCACCATGTGCCTTTCAGCTTCTGTTCTCACTCTAGTGCCTGTGTCTCTTGACCCTTTCCATGGTGTTTGGAATTTCAAATCCCCAGGTAAGGTAACAACCTCATCTCCAGTATAAACATGTCATCATACTTGAGATGGTACCATCACCTAGCACAAGACTCTGTTGATGGGCCACATTCTCTTGCCACTTCACCATATGCAGCTGTTCTCCCCTCAAGTTCAGCTGCCTTTAGGTTAGGTGCCTAACCTGTTCAGTCAGTGTGGCCGAACTTGCAGTGCATGGAGGAATACTTACAGGAAACTTCTTCTATATGTTTCATTCAGAAGATAACTACATGTAGCAGATGACTTAGAATATCAGTGCGTTATGACTTGTTTAGTACATTGGGAGACCAGGAAATGTGAATTGGAGGGATATGTCCTTCTTCTTGACCTCCCTTAGAGGTACTCAAACTTGAGATGGTATCATGAGTTCTTCTTCTTCCTCTACTACTACTTCTTTTTTTTTTTTTTTTTTTCATTTCCAACATTTTCACTTGGCCAACTAGCCCTCCACAAGTGTAGCAGTCTTCTTACCCAGATCCTACTCCCTGTCTATGACCATAATTAGCTATCACACCATGGTTTTCATTTTCTCTACCCTGATCGTGACCACTTCTATTCTTTTGGTCAAAACATGGTAAAAGGAGATCTGTGGTCATCCAGTGGAAGTTTTTATAGGTGCACTAGTACATGGAGGAAGAACTAACATTTACTCAGTAACCACTACATACTGGGCATTGTATCGAGTACTTTATGTGGTAGGAAAATGACACCATTGTACGAACCTATCATAACTATCCACTTTGTTGTGAAAAAGTGTCCATACTAGGCATTTCAAATGATTTATGATGATTATGGTGTTAAGTATTTTCTCGTTTGTGTTTGTAGTGCTATGTTATAAATGAGACTCATTTTCCTTAAGAGCAGTCAAAATATATTCAGATGGACTGTTAATATTACAGTTTTGTTTTGGCCCATTATCCACTTACTTTGTTGTTTTTTTAATAGTTTATACTATTACAGTTGTCTCAATTTTCCTCCCCTTCACACCCCTCTACCCAGCCTGAATGCAAATCCATAGTCATTCCCTACACTGTTCTTTACATCCATGGGTCCTTCATATATGTCCTTTAATTAATTCCTTCACCTCTTTTGATCAATACCCACCTCCATCCTACCCTCTTACAGCTGTCAGTCTGTTCCATGATTATATGCCTCTGCCTTTATTTTGCTCAGTAGTTTATTTTTTTCATTAGATTCCTCTTCTAAGTGAGATAATATAGTATTTGTCTTTCACTGACTGGCTTATTTCACTGAGCATAATAGTCTCCAGTTCCATCCATGTTGTCACAAAAGCTAAGAATTCCTTCTTTTTCCTGCTGTATAGTATTCCATTTGGTAAATGTACCACAAGTTTCTAATCTATTCATCTACTGATGGGCACTTAGGCTGTTTCCAAATCTTGGCTATTGTAAATATTGCTCCTATGAACATAGGGGTGCATAAGTTCCTTTGAACTGGTGTGTCAGGATTCTTAGGGTATAATCCCAGCAGTGGAATTGCTGGGTCAAAAGGCAGTTCCTTTTTAAGTTTTCTGAGGAAATTCCAAATTGTTTTCCACAGTGACTACGACAGTCTGCATTCCCACCAACAGTGCACTAGGGTTCCCTTTTCTCCTCATCCTTGCCAGAACTTGTAATTTGTTGATTTGCTAATAATAGCCATTTTGGCCAGTGTGAGGTAATATTTCATTGTGGTTTTAATTTGCTAATCTGTGATAGCTAGTGATGTTGAGCATTTTTTCACATGTCTATGGGTCATCTGTATGTCCTCCTTGGAGAAGTGTCTGTTCAGGTCTTTGCCCATTTTTAATTGGATTATTGGTCTTCCTTTTGTTGAGTCATATAAGTTGTTTATATATTTTGGAAATTAAACCCTTGTCTGATGTATCATTGACAAATATTTTCTACCATACAGTTGGTTCCCTTTTCATTTTGATGGTGGTTTCTTTAGCTGTGAAGAAAGTTTTTAATTTTATATAGTCCCATTTGTTTAGTTTTCCCTTATTTCCCTTTCCCTAGGAGATATATCAGTGAAAATATTGCTGCGTGAGTTATCTGAAAATTTATGGCCTATGTTTTTCTCTATGATTTTTATGGTATCACTACTTATATTCAAGTTGTTTATCCACTTTGAGTTTATTCTGATATATGGTATAAGTTAGTGGTCTAGTTTTATTTATTTATTTTTTGCCTGTATGAAACCAGTTCTCCTAACCATTTATTGAACACACTGTCTTTACTCTGTTGTATGCTCTTGCCCCTTTTATCAAATATTAATGGACCATAAAGACATAGGTTTATTTCTAGGCTCTCTATTCTGTTCTGCTGATCTATGTGTCTGTTCTTATACCAGTAACAGGCTATTCTGATTACAGTGGCCTTGGACTATAGTGTGATATAGTATGATCCTTTCTACTTTGTTCTTTCTCAAGATTGCTGAGGCTATTTGGGGTCTTTTTTGGTTCCATATAAATTTTTCAAATATTTGTTCTAGATCTGTGTCATATGTCATTGGTATCTTAATAAGAACTGTGTTGAATTTATAGATTGCTTTGGCTAGCATGGACATTTTAATGATACTAATTCTTTCAATCCATGAACACATTATATGATTCCATTTATTTATATCTTCCACAATTACTTTCTTCCACATTCTATAGATTTCCAAGTACAGTTCTTTCACCTACTTGGTTAAATGTATCGCTAGGTACTTTATTTATTTATTTATTTATTTTTGTTGCTATAGTAAATGGAATTTTATTCTTAGATTCTCTTTCTGATAGTTTATTGTTGGTGCACAAAAATGTTGTCAATTTCTGAATATTGATTTTCTTTACGCTACTTTGCCAAATTAACTTGTTACATTAAGTAGTTTTTTTTGTGGAATCTATAAGGTTTTCTATGTACAATATCATATCATTTGCAAATAATGAGAGTTTTACTTCCTCCTTTCCAATTTGGATACTTTTTATTTTTCTTTAAGGTTTTATTTTTATTTTATTTTTAGAGAGAGAAAGGAGAAAGGAAAGGGAGAGAAACATCAATGTGTGGTTGCCTCTTGCATGCCCCCTACTGGGGACCTGGCTTGCAACCCAGGCATGTGCCCTGACTGGGAATCAAACCAGCCACCCTTTGGTTCACAGGCTGGCACTCAGTCCACTGGGCCACACCAGCCAGGGCTGGATGCCTTTTATTTCTTCTTCTTGTCCAATAGCTGTTGCTAGGACTTCTAGTATTATGTTGAATAATAGTGGTGAAATTGGACACCTTTGTCTTGTTCCTGATCTTAAGGAAAGCACTTTTACTTTTTGCCCATTTTTTGTGATGTTGGCAGTAGTTTTTTTTTTTTTTTTTGTATATGACCTTTATTATATTGAGGTATTATCAGGCCAGTATTATCTTAATTACAAAATCAGGTAAAGGCATAACAAAGAAATAAAATTACAGGCCAATATCTCTGGTGAAGATAGATGCTAAAATCTTCAACAAAATATTAGCAAACTGGATCCAGCACTATATTAAAAAGATCATACAGCATGATCAAGTGGGATTTATTCCAGTGATGCAAAGATGGTACAGTATTCAGAAATCAATAAATGTGATATATCACATGAACATAATGAAGGACAAAAATCACACGATCATATCAATAAATGCAGAAAAAGCACTTGATAAAATCCAGCACCCATTTATGATAAAAACTCAGCAAAGTGGAAATAACAGGAGCATACCTCAATATAATAAAGGCCATATATGAAAAACCTATTTCCCACTCACTTTGAACACTGACCTTTACATTCCTGTGTTAAAAAATGAAGAGGAGAAAAGGAAATCAAGGTAAGTATCATTAGCATAGTTATTTTCCTTGCTACCTTCTCTGATTGTTTAGTTTCTATTTGCATCCTGAATATATCAGGTGTTAAAATGAACATGTACTTTGTAGAGGAGTTATATTTTGAAGTAATTAAAACATTTTATGTTTTTTAAGTAATAACCATGCTAATAGGTATGAGGTAATATTTCATTGTGGTTTTGATTTGCATTTCCCTAATGATTAGTGATGTTGAACATCATTTTTTTTCAGTTGAATTATTGGTTTTTCTGTTGAGTTGGAGGAGTTCTCTATATAATATGGATAATTAACTCATTAACAGATATATGATTCACAAATGTTTTCTCCCATTCTATTGGTTGCCTTTTCAACTCTCTTCAGAGTGTCCATTTATATATAAAATTTTTAATTTTTATAAACACCATTTATCTGTTTTTTTTGGTGCCTGTTTTTATGGTTTCATATTTAAGAAATTGCCAAATCCAACGCCGTGAAGCTTTTCCTTTATTTATAGTATTGGTACTTACATATAGATGTATTACATGAATTTTTGGTGTTGAAATGTCCTATCATTCCAGGGATAAATCCTACTTGTTCATGGTGTATAATCACTTTTTCTTGTCCTCACCCAAGGACTTTTTTTTTTTCATTGCTTTTAGAAAGAGAGGAAGGGAGAGAGAGAAACATCATTAGAAAGAGAAGCATCATTTGGTTGCCTCCTATGCTCCTGGACTGGGATTGGTGTCTGGGCAGGAATCTTATGCTTCTGGCCCAAGGGTCACACCCACCCATGCCCGTACTGAGGATTGAACCTGCAACCTAGATATTTGCCCTGACTGGGAATGGAACCTTCAGGCTTTCAGTTACTGGATGACGCTCAAACCAAGTCACATCAGTCAGGTCTGTATAATCATTTTAATATGCTGCTGAATTCAGTTTGCTAGTATTTAGTTGAGGGATTCTGCATCAATATACATAAGGGATATTGATTTGTAACTTTCTTGTCATGTCTTTGTCTGGCTTTGTTATCCGGGTGATGCTAGACTCATGAAATGAGTGTTCCTTTCACTTCAGTGTTTTGGAAGGGTTTGAGAAGGACTGGTGTCAGTTCTATTTTAAATATTTGGTAGAATTCACCCGTTAAGGTATCTGGTCCAGGGCATTTGTTTGTTTGGAGGTTTTGAGTAACTTAATCTCCTTACTAGTTATAATTCTATTCAAATTTTCTTTTTCTTCAAGATTTAGTCATAATAGATTGTTTATTTTTAGGAATGTGTATTTCATCTAGGTTATCCAATCTGTTTGACATTGTTCATAATACTCTTTTTATAATCTTTTATTTCTATAGAATTTGTAGGAATATTGCCACTTTCATTTTTTACTTTGGTAATTTGAATATTTTATCTTTTATTTTCATAATCAAACTATGGTGAAGATTTCTATATTTTAATGATCTCTTCAAAAATACAATTTTTGGTTTTTTGCTTTTCTCTGTTGTTTTTATCTATTCTCTATTTTATTTATCTCCACTCTACTCTTTATTATTTCTCTTTTCATGCTACCTTTGGGTTTAGTTTATTGTTTTTCTAGTTCTGTGTGGTGTAAAGTTAGGTTGTTGATTTGAGATCTTTCTTCTTTTTTTAATGTGCACATTTACAATAGTAAATTTTCTTCTTAGCACTGCTTTTACTGCATAACATGTTTTGGTTTATTGTATTTCCATTTTCATTTGTCTTAAGGTATTTTCTAATTTCCCTTGTGATTTATTCTCTGGGCCATTGGTTGTTTAAGAGTGTGTTGTTTAATTTCCATATATTTGTGAGTTTTCTGACTTTCCATCTGTATACTGCTAGTTTCTTCCCAATGTAATTGGAAAAGATACTCTGTATGATTTCAGTTTTTAAAAGTTTATTAAGACTTATTCTGGAATCTGTCCTGGAGAATGTTCCATGTGCACTTGAGAAATATGTATATTCTAGTGATATTGGGTAGAGTATACTGTATATGTCTGTTAGACCCTGTTGATGTATAATGTTGTTCCAGTCTCCCATGACTTTGTTGATCTTCTGCCTGGTTTACCTATCCATTGTTGGTGGAATATTTAATTCTTCAATAGTTATTGTACACGTCTGTCTCTCTAATTCTGTCAGTGTTTACTTAATGTATTTTGCAGGTCTGATGTTTGAAGTGTAAATGATTTTAATTGCTATATCCTCTTGGTGAATTGACTGCTTTACCAACATACAATGTACTTATTTGTCTGTTGTAACATTGTTTGATTTTAGGCCTATTTTGTGTGCTAACACTGAAGCTACCCCAGCTCTTCTTTGTTAGTATTGGCATTGAATTATTTTTATACCCTCCATCTTCAACTTATTTGTGTCCTTACAGCTAAAGTTAGTCTCTCTGGATAGCAATTAGCTAAATCATGTCTTTAAAAAATATCCATTCTGCCAATCTATGCCTTTTGATTGCACAGTTTAATCCATTTAATTAATGATAGGGAAGGGCTTACATTTGCCATTTTGTTACTTGTTTTTTTCTTTTTGTATGTCTTCTAAATTTTCTGCCCCTTATTTCTCCCAGAGATCTTATAAAGTTATATTAGTTATTTATTTTTTTTATGTTTCCATGGGCGAACAAGGGATTGGGGTTTCTTAGTTTATTTTTGCTGATGTCAGTCCAGATTTAGGTAATTAAAACTAGAAAAACATGGTCCATACTCAAGGTAATAAACATATGTTAAGTTTTATCCTAAGGGACAAAACAAACTAAAACTGTAAAGCATCTAGAAATGTCAAGGAAGGGAGACCTACCTCATACTGATTAGTCTGTAGAGACTTATGGATAGGTTTTAAGGCTTCTGTGAACCACCTTGAAATTGCAAACCCACTTTGGTGTTTGTTTCTAATTGGTTTGGGCAGTAGGGAAAGTGTCCGTAGCTTTTCTTAGATTCTTAAAGGGAATGTATTTAATTTTTTCCTGGTTGTAAGAGTAATACATACTTCTCAAATAATTACAGCCCCACTAAGGTACTGCAGAAGTTTTGTTAAACCATGAAGAATCAGATTGTATTACATATATTCATAGTTGGTGAACCCAATGATTTAGACTACTTCAGAGCATATGTCAAAAGGGATATCTTCCAAATTCACTTTAAAAGACTAACATAACTTTGAAATCAAAATTGAAAAAGGAAACTTTAAAAAAGAAAACTATAAATTAACATGTACATATGAGTACAAAGAGCATAGGAAATTCTGTGTTTCTTCTGTCAAACCAGATTTTCACCCTCTCAGAGAATGATTTGAGCCATTTTGTGGGTGAGCTCATTTTGGATTAATTCACCTATCTCCATTCTTGTTTATTACTATATCTTCACCCTTATCTTTATTATCATCCTCTTCCTTTTCATATGCTGATCCCTACAGCTCTCATGGCTAAGTTTATCTAGTTTATGATAATTTTCAAAGACCATGCTTTTAGTCAGCCTGTTTATGATAGATGTATAGTCTACATGGTTTATTCTTCCAACAATGCATTGCTTCATATGTGATGCTATCAAATATAATTTTCTTAGTTAGTTTATAAGTTGACTGTGTTTATAATTTTTATTCTGTAACAGCACAGGACCATGCAAAGGTGGTTCTCTACAGAGTAGTTCTTGAACTGGGTTCATGAACTCTTATGAATTTTATATACAAAATTCTTTATTTTAGTGTGTGTGTATATTCATGCATACACACACACATGCACATGCTTGTTTTTTATAAACTTTGTTGTTTTCCTTAAATTTTTAATTTCCAAAGAGTAAAGAACTAGTTTAGATGCACTGTCAGACTCTCCAAAGGGTTGAACTTCAACTTCAAATGAAGAACCACTAGTTAATTCAGATTAATTCATAAAAAAGTAGTAATCTATGAAGGTGTTGAAGAAAATTTGCTGGGCCCCTGACATAGTTTTCACAAATTGACACAGAATCTTCGATGGAATATACATAACATTGGCCCAGAATCTCTTATGTATTTTTACTCTCTTAGCTAATTTACTCCCATGGAGATTTTCACAGTAATTTTAGTAGAGTTTTCTATATAAAAGGGATACTTTTTTAGAGGCATTCAGTTGAGTAAAATGCATCTGTGTTCCTAGGCACTAAGTATAATCCAAAAGAAATTTTAAGATACCCTCAAACTTTCAGGATAATTAAGGATTTAAATACTCCAAATATGGTGTGCTAACTCACTCTTTGTCTAAGTATCACTTATTCTAGCATATTTTATTGTAAAAGAGAGGAAGCAAAGATAATTGTGGGGAGTCATGTTACTTTTTTTCAATCGACTGAAAAGAGTTCGTTTTGGAGTAAGGGGAAGATTTTCTTTTCAAATGTAGATACTTTACCTTTTTCCAGAACTAAAGCTATTAATTATTCACACCTTAAAAGTGGTAAAGGGCAAAAAGGAGGAATCAGATTGAAGATGGGAGTATGGTTTGAGTGTTTTAGAGTCACTATGAATTAGGTTGCTCCTAATGACCATAGCTCCTACCCTTTGTGAAAGCATAGATGGAACTGGACAGCATTATGCTGAGTGAAATAAGCCACGCCTTGAAAGACAAATACCACATGATCTCACCTTTAACTAGAACCTAATCAACAAAACAAACAAGCAAGCAAAAGATAACCAGAAACATTGAAATTAAGAACAAACTGACAGTAACTAGAGGGAAGGTGGGGGGCAGGGTGGATAAGAGGGAAAAAGGGGAAGGCTCATCAAGGAACATGTGTAAAGGACACATGGACAAAGCCAAAGGGGGGTAGGATCAAGGGTGGGAAGTGGGGATGGGTGAGGCTGGGATGATTGATGGGAGGAAAATGGAGACATCTATAGTTGAACAACAATAAAATAAAATAAAGATACAAAAAAATTAAAAAAATAGAATGTGGCAGACCCATCTGCATGGTGTGGACCCAGCTCCCACTCGGAGATGCACAGGACCCACGCCCACAGATAGGTTCTCTTGTGGGTAATCAGATTTGCAATATACCCAGGCTGTTCTGAGGTTTGCTCTTTGCTAAAAATTCCCTCACCCTGCAAATGCTTACTGTAACTTCCTAAAATCCTTGCTGAGCCTTGCAGGGACCAGTGTAAGGCTGCCTATTCATTTGCTAATGTCCTTCTTCTGTGATGTAATGAGGGGCATTGGCTCCTTTGTTGTAACCAGGAGAGTGAAGAGATCCATCTTGGAATGTAAGGAGATATTATTAGAATAAAGGCCTGTCATGGCGGAGGCTCCTCTTGAGAGAAAAGCCAGTCTATTGTCCTTATTCCTCCACCAGACTGGGTAGTCTGTGTGTATGTTTTAATTCATCCATAATGACGTGGACATTGCTGGCTGGTGTCTGCATCAAAAAAAAGCAACAATAAAGACAACATTACTTGTAAAATCTTAATGGGAAGTGGTCAAAGCTGTACTCATAAAAATTCATAGTAGTAAAATATTTCCTTGTTAATGTGACCCTAGTAAATTCAATTAAAAAGATTTTCTTGTTAAATGAGAAAGAATAAAAATAAATAGACTATGTCTTCAACTTAGCAGTTTGTAAGAAGTAACAAAATAAGGAAAATAAAGCAGAAGAAAATAATGATAGAAGCCAAAATTGAATGGATTAGAAAACTGTAGGCTTAAGAAACAAATCTAAGAACTAATTCTTTGAAAAGAGAGATTTTTTGACAATTTTCATTAAAGAAAGGGTAACATTAAAATTTAACATTAATAATGGAAATGGTAATATGATAATACATCCCCAGATACTATAGTCCAACTGACAAGTTCATATACTTCATGTGCAATAAGACCAATCACTAAAGCACTAAGCATGCAACAAGGAAAGAGTTTATTTTTGAGAGGCAAACAAGGATATAGGGAGAAAGCCCAAATCCTATTCAAATTCCCCCCAAATTCACCTCCCCAAACAAAGGCTTGAAGCAAATTTAAAGAATTAGTTAAGGAGGGATTATGCATACTAATTAATTTTAATTCAGGAGGAGTTATATTTAGTCAGTAATTCTAATTTACAGAATCTGATAGGATTGTCTGGGAACTAAGCCATCTCAGATAAGGAACATCAAAGAAGACAGAAGTAATTTCAGTCTTGAAGAGTTTGATTGTTCAGTCCTTTAATGTGTTCATAGTTGGTCTAAGCACCAGATCTTCCTGGACACCAGACCCTTTGCTTCTGAAAGGGTTCTGGGTATACAAGTTCTGGTCGTGTCTTGGTTCTTTGGTTTGGGGTGGGGGTAGGCAGCAAGACTTTGATTCCAGGTGCAGCTGGAGGTCAAAGTTCTCTCCTCTGCACATGCTTTGTTTGGTTGCACTGTTTTGGTCTGTTGTCTCTGAAAAACATCTCAGTAGCTTGCTAGAAATAAGATAGGACCATTTTGAGCTGGTTTTGTGGTTACAGTACTGAAGAGTTTATTTTTTGAAAAATATTTTTATTATTGACACTATTATAGATGTCCTCCATCCCCTCTGCCCTGTACCATCCTCTATGTAGCTCCTGCCCCATCCTGGCCTTAGCAACATTGTTGTCTGGGCCCATGGGCTATGTGTATATGTATATATGTTCTTTGGCTAATCTTTTCCAGTACTCCCACTTTCCTCCTCTCTGAGGTCTGTCAGTCTGTTCCATGTATACGTGCCTCTGGTTTTATTTTGTTTGTCAGTTTATTTTAGTCATTAGATTCCACATATGAGTGAGATAACATAGCATTTGTCTTCTTCTGACTGGCTTATTTTGCTTAGCATGATATTCTCCAGGTCTGTCCATGCTGTTCAAAGCATAAGAGGTCCTTCTTTTTATAGCTATGTAGTATTCCATTGTGTAAATGTTCCACAGCTTTTTAATCCACTCATCTACTCATGGGCACTTGGGCTGTTTCTAGGTCTTGGTTATTGTAAATAACACTGAAATGAACATATGGGTAAATATATTCTTTCTGATTGGTGTTTCTGTGTTCTCAGAATATATATTTCCAGAAGTGGGAACGCTGGATCAAAAGGCAGTTGCTGACGCAGACACCGACCCACAGTGTCCATGGCATTTTGGATGAGATACGAGACAAATTCACATGGGCTACCAAGTCCTGTGGAGGAAAAGGGATGGCATGGCTACTCTCTCAAGGGGAGAGCGCACTGACCCTTACCTTGACAGGTTTTTATTTGGTTTCAGTTTGCACGGGAATATAGGTAAAGCTCATTAATCATTGTCAGGCAGTATGGATCAGACAATAGATAGCATGCAAAGAACTAGGAGGGCCTATTCTGAGTCAGGGTCTGTTAGCTAAAGGGCTACAAAACTTTGGGAAACAAACTCATTTCCCGCTCAAACCCTTATCATTTAATTGAGAGCATTCTTAGCAAAGCAGGTTTCATAGGATTTTGTATATTCTTTCTTAGGTCTGATCACCCGGGGAACCCGCCCTTTCCAGCACAGGGCTGCATCACCCTCTGTCATTGTTTCAGGCTTAAGTCAGGCAGGGGAAGTAAAGCAGCCAAGAGATTGGGAGACTTCTTGCAGACAGAATGAGGACTCAGGCTATGTCAAAGCTGAGAGGTGAGGGTCCATCACCCCCTTTTGCTATAACCCCCAAGTCCTTCCCTGGGGGCTCCCCGTGAGCGTGCCTCTCTTAGGTCATTCCTCCCTTGAGGAATCTTACCCATCATTGGCTAACTGATCAAGCATTGGGGGCCAGTATGGATGAAGTAAAAGGAGCAGAAGTGGCACTCCTGCCAGGGAGATAAGTTTTGTCTCCTTAGTGGTTTATGGTCTGAAGGTTGCTCACTCAACCTTAGTCATGGGGCGGGGGGCGGGGGGTGGGTGCAATTACAGCTTCTGAAACCAGGCAGGGCAGTTCCCAACAAGTTGCATTTTTAGTTTTTTGAGAAAAATTCATACTGTTTTCCATAGTGGCTGGATCAATCTGCATCTCCACCAATAATGTACTAGGGTTCCCTTTTCTCCACATCCTTTCCAACACTTACTTGTTTGTTAATTTATTGATATAGCCATTCTGGCAGATGTGAAGTAATATCTCATTGTGGTTTTAATTTGCATCTCCCTGATGATTAGTGGCGCTGAATATTTTTTTATGTCTATTTGCCATCTGTATGTCTTTTTGGAGAAGTGTCTTCTCACATCCTTTGCCCATTTTTAATTGGATTGTTTGTCTTCCTGGTATTGAGTTGTATAAGTTCTTCATATATTTTGGAAATTAGCCTCTTATCAGATGTAACATTGACAAATATGATACATCTGATAAGAGGCTAATGACAAAAATGCAAAGGGAACCTACTGTATATTCTCCCATACAGTAGGTTCCCTTTGCATTTTGTTGGTGGTTTCTTTTGCTGTGCAGCTTTTTAACTTGATGCTGTCTCATTTGTTTATTCTTTCTTTTATTTCCCTTGCCCTAGGAGATATATCAGCAAAACTATCCCTGTGAGACATGTGTAAGATTTTACTGCCTATGTTTTCTTCTAGGATTTTTATGGTTTTGCAACTTATATTAAGTCTTTATTTATCAACTTATTTATTTATACATTTTTAACTAAATTTATTGGGTGACATTGGTTAATAAGATCATATAGGTTTCCGGTGTACATTTCTGTGATACTAGTGTATTACACTCTGTACCAACTACCTAAAGTCAAACCTTCTTCCATCACCATATATTGTGTCCCCTACCCCCCGATACCCCTCCCTCTCACAACCACCACATTGCTTTCTATGTCCACAAGTTTCAGGTTTATATCTAACATATGAGTGAAATCATGTGGTTCTTAGCTTTTTAAAATTAATTTTAGACAGAGGGGAAGGGAGGGAGAAGGAGAGGGAAGGAAACATCAACTTGTGAGAAAAACATTGATCGGTTGCCTCTTGCACATGCCCCAACTGGGGGCAGGACTGCAACCCAAGTTTGTGCCCTGACTGGGAATGGAATTCTTGGCTTTTCTCTTTGTGGGATGGCATTCAACCAACTGAGCCATGCTGGTCAGGGCATGGTTCTTAGCTTTTGCTTACTGACTTATTTCACTTTGCATAATATTTTCCAGGTCCATCTATGTTGTCACCAATCGTAGTATTTCTCCTTTTTTATGGCTGAGTAGTGTTCCGTTGCATATATGCTCCACATCTTTATCCAGGCCTCTGTTGAAGGACTCTTTGGTTGTCTCCATGTCTTAGCAACTGTGAATAATGCTACAATGAACATAGGGGTGCATATATCTTTGTGAATACATGTTTTAGAGTGTTTTGGGTAGATACCCAAGAGAGGGGTTGCTGGGTCATGTGATAACACTATTCTTATTATTTTGAGGAACAGACAGTTTTCCACAGTGGCTGCACCAGTTTACATTCCCACCAACAGTGGATGAGGGTCCCTTTCTCCACAACCTCGCCAACACTTCTTATCACTTGTCTTGTTGATAATAGCCATTCTAACAGGTGTGAGGTGCTATCTTATGGTAGTTTGATTTGCATCTACCAAATAGCTAGTGAAGTTGAACATCTTTTCATATATCTGCTGGCTGTTTGTATGTCTTCTTGGGAGAGGTGTCTGTTCAGGTTCTCTGCTCATTATTCAGCTGGATTGCTTGTTTGTTTGATGTTGAGATTTATGAGTTCTTTATATAGTTTGGATGTTAAACCTTTGTGATAGTTGTTGTTTGCAAATA
>PVKU01010858.1:0-48367 GCA_004027475.1 Anoura caudifer | reverse complement strand
TTTTTTTTTTTTTTTTTTTTTTTTTTTTTTTTTTTTTTTTTTTTTTTTTTTTTTTTTTTTTTTTTTTTTTTTTTTTTTTTTTTTTTTTTTTTTTTTTTTTTTTTTTTTTTTTTTTTTTTTTTTTTTTTTTTTTTTTTTTTTTTTTTTTTTTTTTTTTTTTTTTTTTTTTTTTTTTTTTTTTTTTTTTTTTTGTCTTGGAGCCTCTGTTATGGAGTAAGGGGCAGAGCCCTAGTTCTTCACCAGGGCAGGGCAACCCGCATTACTTCCCTGTGACGCTGTATGTGGTGGAGGGGTCTGAGAGGGAACAGTGCAGCTTGCTCTGCCCTCTGCCAGTTTTCATTAACTTCCCCAGCTACCCACAAGCAAATTGGGCCCTTCTGGTTCTGATTCCTGAGTAAGTGGCTTTGTGTATGTTCTAGGACCCTGTTGGTCTCTCCCATGAACTCTCCTCTGAGGCTGGGAGTTTTTTCTGCCACCTCAATCCTCACAGGTGTTTTCAGTCAGATGCTTTGAGGCTTTATTTCCTTGGACTGGAACCCTGCGTTGTGTGGTCTGTCTCAGTCCCCAGTTGTTCCTCCCAGTTTACCTGCACACAGATGTGGGACTACCCAGTCTGCAAGACACCATCTCTTCAGGCCCTCCAGCTGTCACCTTGCCTGCCCCAGTCCTCCAGCTGCTGCCTTTCTGTGAGTCCTCTCCACCTGGCTGCCCATCTCCGCCCCTCCTACTGGTCTGGATGAATGTTTCTTCTTTAAGTCCTTGGTTGTCAGACTTCCATACAGTTTGATTTTCTGTCAGTTCTGTTTTTTTTTTAAATTTGTTGTTGTCCTTTTGGTTGTTTGAGGAGGCACAGTGTGTCTATCTATGCCTCCATCTTCGCCAGAAGTCTCTAGGAGCTCTGTTTTATAGGGTCTCGTTTATAAGGGCTCCACTCTCATGATAAAATTACCCTCCCAAGTGCTATCACATTGGAGATTAGGTTTCAATATATAAATTTTGGGTAACCACAAACATTCAATCTATAGCAGTTTTAGTGGTCATTTTTTCTTAAACACCTCTTGCAGAGAAGGAAGGGTGATGAGAAGCTATGTGGCTGCTGTTGCTCAGATATCACAGAAAAGATGATAATTATTTATGTGTTACTGGACTCACACTAAAATGTTGGGCTGGGCCAGGTGAAAAGAAGGGCAAGGTTGGGTGTCTAGATTTGAGACTTTTCAGGTATCTTTATTGACATTCGTACCAGCATAGTTGAAATATACTTTAGAGACATTCTGTTGCAATATTTAATACTTGGAACAATCAAATGTGCAAAATTCCATGACTGATTTGAACTAGTGCCCATTAGAGGATGAAAGGGAAAATTTCTTTCAAAAATCTGTTTCACAGTTTGTGTACAGTGTAAGGCAATTTGTGTTTATAAACTAAGTGGCAGCAATGCTAATTGTCGGGTGTAAAAAAAAACCAGCATACAACAATGAGTATTTTTCAAGGCAGATTTCTGATGATGTGAAGAGTAAAACATGTAGCTAGAAATAAAAGCTTGAGAGAAAATAATGAGACAGACTCTATTTCAATTTGTGTTTGGAGTGACATTTATAATCCACCATAATCTATTTTGTATATTGTATAAGTATATGTATGTATGCATGTAAGGTGAGAGTTTAGAATAGGATACAAGAGAAGATAAATAGTCTAGAGGACTAAAGGAGATATTAGAAATCTGTTACTTCACGTGTACTTCAGAGAAAACACAGGCTGGGGAGCTGAATAACCAGAGCTATCATCAGCTCAAAATGGTTCTGATACTGGATATCACCTGGCCTAAATATTTATTCTGGAACAGAGTAGAAAATGGATTCAGCAATCACCGGAGATGTTTGTACTCAGATTTCCAAACCCTGCAAGAAGACCAGTCTAGGGAATGGAAGACCTAAGTCCTGGTCTAGTCTCTCCCATTGTTTATTCATATATAATCATGGGTGAGTTATTTCCCCTTTACAGGCCTTGGTTTCCATCTGAGTATGAAAAGATTAGACTAGCATAATCCTGAAGGTTTATTCCAGTTCTTATTTTCTCTGATTTTATTCCATGGGTAATCACGAAGCATTAAAAAAAGTGTGAGGATGACAATGTCTTGCCATGGATGATTATAAAACCTACTCCCTAAGGATATATTTTCCAAAATGTTTCCAGAAGGTTGATGCCTAGAACTCCAGCTTTAACTAGTGATTTACTGATTCTGATGCAGATGATCTAATTATCACATTTTATAAATTATGGCTTCAAGGTATAGATCCTTGAAGTTGTTTGAGTATGTGTGATAGAAGGGAACGATGTGTGCTTGGAAATGGTCACTTAAAGACACATGCATGCAAGTGCAACACAATGTTATACGTGTGTTTCATGTACAATGACCCTTGTTTGTTTGTGTCCCTGAGGCTTAAAATGTTTGAAATGGAACTCATTTACAATTTACCTTTCATTCCCACTTGGTAGATCTGTTCCTCCTGTATCTCCATCTTTTTTAATAAAATCACTATTTATATAGAGACCCTAGCTAGAAATACTGAAGTTATCCTTGACTATTTTCTTACCCTGAAGCTTAATAAACAATGTACTTTCTTTCTAAAGTACTCTTTACTTCCATTGTCTGCTTGCTAACCCCTAGTCTTTCTTCAATCCTTCAAATTTTGGTATACACTTCACTTCCTCCAGCTTTTCCTGATCTAATGTCTCCACCTCCCACCACAGATGTATTTATGAATCTTTTTCTTTTCTTTGTAGTTATCACTCTGTGTTATAATTCATTCAATTAATATTTACCTTCCTTATTAATGTAGGAGGTCCTTGAGGACAGTGGATTTTTTCATGTCTCTGCCCTCTGGCCAAGACAGAGTATTTGTTCAATTAAATGTTCATGCACTTTTCTAGAAGACTAAGGTGCTTTTAAGATCTAAGGCCCTATATACTCTGTCCCAAGGTCTTGGAGGGAGAGAACGTGCATGCTGTCAAAGTGTGGTCATGGAAGATGATTTGACTTTGGGTGGTGGGCAATGAAATATACAGACCATGTGTCATAAAAATGTGCATTTGAAACCTATATAATCTTATTAACAAATGTCACCCCAATAATTTGAATTAGGAATTTTTTAAAAAGACTTTAATGGGTTAAAGATACCATGGATACCTTCAAATATCTAAAGAACTTCTATTAGAGGATGGACAAGATTTTATTAATACCTGTGGTTGCAAATATCAGAAAAATATGTAAGAGCTATAATGAGACAGATTTCATTTAAGAGAAGCAAGAGATATTAGGATTGTTAAAGGAAAAATATTCTGCCCTGAGAAGTACTGAGTTTCCTGTCACTGCAGGTGCAGGAGCACTAGCATGGCAGCCACTTGCAGAATACATTACAGAGAAGATTTAAATCCATGTATAGGAGGATTAGACTTAACAGTCTTTAGCATCCTTCTAGTGTTCCTTAAAACAAAACAGAATTGAACAGAAGTGGAACAAATCTCCCCATAATCCTCTTCTATTTTTCTCTAATATGTTAATGGTACTATCACTCTTACCAGCACCCCAGTCTCAAAAACGGAGAATCACACATCCCTCCATCACCTCATCCCAGTTCTTTCAGTTTTTATGATCTGTAGATTTTTACCTTTACATAATCATATCATCTCTTGAATTTCCTCATTCCATCTACATTGACTGTTTTTTCTCTTTTTATAAATTTTTTTATTGTTGGTCAAGTACAGTTTTCTGCCTTTCCCTTGCACCCCTCCCCACCACCCCAGCCCTTCCCATCTCCCTCCCTCATTTCCACCCCCCTCTTGTTATTGACTTTGTTTTAATTCAGATGTTTTTTGCCTCCCCTCCTGATTATTTCAACAGTCACCTCCTAATTCCTGGCCATAGTTATTGGAATGACAAATGTGAAATATCATTCTAATAATATTACTCCTGTGTTCAAATGCTTTCAATGACTCCACACTACCATTAGGAAAAATCAAATACATTATCCTATGATTCAAAGGTTCTTCAAAATCTGGTAGTGAACTATCTTCCCAGCTGAATATAACCATGCTTCTCTATATAATAACACTACTCCAAACTATTATAATATTGAATGCTTCCAGAACAAAGCCTGTTCTTCACTTTTTCTCTCTTCTTTATGAATGTTGTGCCTATCTTCCAAGAACCACTTAAAATAACATCCTATCACATCCATTATAATTTCTTCCCTTCTCCATCACTTTCTAGTGAATATTTCTCCTCTAAACTCTATACATGTAATTTTTAATTATATTTTATTGATTATGCTGTATAGTTATCCCATTTCTCCCCCATCATTCCCCTCCACCCTGCACACCCCTCCCACTCACATTGCCCCCTTTAGTTCACGTCCATGTGTTATAAGTTCTTTAGCTTCTACTTTTCACACACTATTCTTGCCCCTCCCCCTGTTTATTTTCTACCCATTGTCTATGCTACTTATTCTCTGTACCTTCCCCCCTCTCTCCTCCTCCAATTCCCCTGTTGCTAACCCTCTATGTGATCTCCATTTCTGTGTTTCTGCTCCTGGCCTAGTTGTTTGCTTAGTTTTCTTTTGTTTTAGGTGTGGTTGTTAATAACTGTGAGTTTGCTGTCTTTTTACTGTCCTATTTTTATCTTCTTTTTCTTAGATAAGTCCCTTTAACATTTCATATAATAAGGGCTTGCTAATGATGAACTCCTTTAACTTGACCTTATCTGAGAAGCACTTTATCTTCCCTTCCATTCTAAATGACAGCTTCTCTGGATAGAGTAATCTTGGATGTAGGTCCTTGACTTTCATGACTTGGAATACTTCTTTCCAGCCCCTTCTTGCCTGGAAGGTCTCTTTGGAGAAATCAGCTGACAGTCTGATGGGAACTCCTTTGTAGGTGACTGTCCCCTTAACTCTTGCTGCTTCTAGAATTCTCCCCTTTATTTTAATCTTGGCTAATGTAATTATGAGGTGCCTTGGTGTGTTCCTCCTTGGGTCTACCTTCTTTGGGACTCTCTGAGCTTCCTGGCTTCCTGGTAGTCTATCTCCTTTGCCAGACTGGGGAAGTTTTCCTTTATTATTTATTCCAATAAGTTTTCCACTTGTTGCTCTTCCTCTTCCCCTTCTGTTACTCCTATAATTCAGATGTTGGGATGTTTAAAGATGTCTTGGAGGTTCCTAAGCCTCTCCTCATTTTTTTTGAATTCTTGTTTCTTCATTCTTTTTCATTTTTTTTTCTTTCTTCCTTTTGGTCCACTCCATTGATTTGAGTCCCAGTTTTCCTCCCATCACTATTGGTTCCCTGTGCAGTTTTCCTCATTTCACTTATGGTAGCCTCCATTTGTTCATCTAATTTGCAACCAAAATCAACCAATTCTCTGAGCTTCCTAATCACTAGTGCTTTGAACTGTGCATCTTATAGATTGGCTACCAGTGCTTTGAGCTATGCATCTGATAGGTTGACTACCTCTTGGTCAGTTAGATGAATTATCTCTCCCAATCTGTTCTCCTGTTTGAGCCATCCTTGTTTCTTTTTTGGTCTGGTCGTGGCTATTATGTAGTAAGGGGTGGAGCCTTAAGTGTTCACCAGGGTGGGGCAACCCAGTTGCTGGGTTGTGATGCTGTATGTGGGGGCAAGGTCTAAGAGGGAGCAATGATGTTTGCTCCACTCTCTCTTGGATTCCAGTTCCTTCCGCTGCTTTCCCCAAGCAAGCTGGGCCCCTCTGGTGCTGACATGCGTGTGGGTGGGCTTGTGTACATTCTTCATTTTTCCATATAAGTTGGGACCAAAATCAACCAATTCTGTGAGCATCCTGATCACCAGGGCTTTGAATTGTGCATCTGATAGGTTGGCTATCTCTTTGTTGCTTAGATAAATTGGCTCTGGGACTTTGATTTGTTCTCCAGTTTGAGCCATTTTTGTTTCTGTTTTTTTTTTGTTTTTGTTTTTTTGTTTTTGTTTTTGTTTTTGGTCTAGTTGCGGCTGTTATGTAGTGAGGGGTAGAGCCTTAGGTGTTCCCCAGGGTGGGGCAGCCCAGTTGCTGGGTAGTGATGCTGTATGTGGGAGCGGGGTCCGAGAGGGTACAATGGAGCTTGCTCTGCTCTCTCTCGGATTCCAGTCCCTTCCGCTGCTTCCCCTTCACCTGGATTATCTGAGCGCAAATGTGGGACCACGTGGTCAGCCAGCCATCTTGTGTGGCCTCACTGGGTCTGCATAGTTGCCACCCCATGCCTGGGGTCTGCTAGCCACCACCTGTGCCCCTGGGGTCTGCTAGCTGCTGCCTGTGCACCTGGGGTCTGCTAGCAGCTGCTGCCTGTGTGCCCGGTCTGCACCTCCACTTTTTCCTGCAGCAACTCTTATTTTTTAATTTTTTTATTGTTCAAGTACAGTCATCTTCATTTTCAACCCACCACGCCCCCCAGCCCCACCCATCCCTGCCTTCCACCCTCAAACCTACCACCTTTGGCTTCATTCATATTTCCTTTATACTTGTTCCTTGATGGACCTACCCCTATTTTCTTCCATTATCCCTCTCCCTGATCCCCTCTGGTCACTGTCAGTTTATTCTTCATTTCAATGTCTGTGATTATATTTTGCTTGCTTGTTTGTTTTGTTGATTAGGTTCTGCTTATAAGTGAGATCATATGGCATTTGTTTTTCACCACCTGGCTTATTTCACTTAACATAATGCTCTCTAGTTCCATCCATGCTCTCACAAATGGTAGGAACTTCTTCTTTCTTTTTGCTGCATAGTACTTCATTGTGTAAATATACCCCAGTTTTCGATCCAGTCATTTGCTGATGGGCACTTAGGTTGCTTCCAGCACTTAGCTATTGTAAATTGTGCTGCTATGAACATTGGGGTGCACAGATTCTTTTAAATTAGTGTTTCAGGATTCTTAGTATATAATCCCAGCAGTGGAATTGCTGGGTCATAGACAGTTCCATTTTCATTTCTCTGAGGAAGTTCCATATTATTTTCCACAGTGGCTGCACCAGTCTGCATGCCAACCAACAGTGCACTAGGATTCCCTTTTCTACACAACCTCTCCAGCACTTGTTTGTTGATTTGTTTATGATGGCCATTCTGATGAGTGTGAAGTGGTATCTCATTGTGGTTTTCATTTGCATCTCTCTGATGGGTAGTGAGGCTGAGCATCCTTCCATCTGACTCAGGGCCCCCTGCATGTCCTCCCTGGAGAAATGTGTGTTTAAGTACTTTACCCATTTTGTAATTGGATTTTTTGTCTTCCTGGAGTAGAATTGTGTGAGTTCTTTATATATTTTAGAGACCAAACCCTTGTCTGAGGTATCACTGGCAAATATATTTTCCCATACAGTTGGTTCCCTTTTCATTTTGCTGATGTTTTCTTTAGCTGTGCAGAAGCTTTTTATTTTGATGAGGTTCCATTTGTTTATTCCTTCCTTTGTGTCTCTTACTCTCAGGGACATATTGGTGAAAATATTGCTGCATGGAATATCTTTGATTTTCCTGCCTATGTTCTCCTCTGAGACCTTTATGGTGTCACGATTTATATTTAAGTTTTGTTTCCACCTTGAATTTATTTTTGTGTATGGTGTGAGTTGGTGATCAGGTTCCATTTTTTTTTTTTTTTTTTGCATGTAACTGACCAGATCTCCCAATACCATTTTCTGGAGAGGATATTTTTACTCTATTTTATGCTTCTGCCCCCTTTGTGAAAAAAATTAATTGATCATAGAGCCTTGGGCTTATTTCTAGGCTCTCTTTTCTGTTCCATTGTGGTCTCAAGATATATATTTTAAAAGTTGTTTTATTTTAACATGCTTGTGTTTACATTAAAAAGTTTCTTTCTATAGGCAGTATATACTTGTGTTTGATTTTTTTTTAAATTCAGTCTGGCAATCTCTGCTTAGCCATAGTAATTTATTTGTACTTTTGTTACAAATCCTATGACTTTTTAGCTTGTATAGCAACAATACAAACAGCTAACATTTTTAATGTTTGCTATATGTTAGTTACTATTCTAAATATTTTACATATATAATTTCATTTATTATGTCCTTATAATAAACTTATGAAGCTGGGACTATTATTATCCCCATTTTAAAGAAATTTAGGTTTGAGAATGTGAGATATTAAGTACAGGGTTGGGCAACAGTTAGATTACAGTTGTTCATGTGGAAAAAGACATGTAGGTTATGATTATTACAATAGCTTTATTAACACTGTGCTTTGTGTAACCACAACTGTAAACCTACTTTTCTCTACCCCTGTATTTTGCTAAGTTATCCAAAGACCAGTCAAGTAATTTTTCAATAAAAGACATGTGTTTTCCACAGTGGCTGCACCAGTCTGCCCTTCCACCAATGGTGCACTAGGTTTACCCTTTCTCCACATCCTTGCCAGCCCTTGTTAATTGTTGATTTATTGATGATAGCCATTTTGACAGGTGTGAGATGATATCTTATAGTTGTTTTAATTTGCAGATCTCTGATGGCTAGTGATGTTGAACAATTTTTAATGTCTATGGGCCATCTGTATGTCCTTCTTGGAGAAATATATTTTCAGGTTCTTTGTCCATGTTTTAATTGGATTGTTTGTCTTTCTGGTGTTGAGTTGTTTAAGTTCTTTTTTATTGTTGTTCAAATACAGTTGTCTCCATTTTCTCCCCACCCCACCCATCCCCACCTCTCCCCTCTAAACTACCTCCTTTGGCTTTCTCCATGTGTCCTTTATACATGTTCCTTGATGGCCCTTCCTCAATTATCCCCTATTATCCCTCTCCTGCCTCATCTCTGGTTACTGTAAGTTTGTCTTTATTTCAATATCTCTATATAAGTTCTTTATATATTTTGGAGATTAAACCCTTGTCTGATATATTGTTCGCAAATATGTTTTCACATACACTTGGTTTCCTTTTCATTTTGATGATGGTTTCTTTAGTCTTGCAGAAGCTTTTTAGTTTGATGCAGTCCTATTTGTTTATTTTTCCTTTATTTCCCTTGCTCAGGAGATATATCAACAGAAATATTGCTATGTGAGATCGCTGAGATTTTACTGCCTATCTTTTCCTGTAGGATTTTTATAGTATTATGACTTATAAAGTCTTTCATTCATTTTGAGTTTATTCTGGTATATGGTGTAAGCTGGTGATCTAGTTTCATTTTTTTGCATGTAACAGTCCTGTCCTCCCAACACCATTTAGTGAAAAGACTGTCTTTATTATGTGCTCTGAAAAGATGATTTGCACTGGGTTTTGAGGAAGCTTTGACTGGGATAAGACAAAGGGGCAACCCTTCCAAACAGGAAGCATAATGTGCAGTGCAGAGGAAGAGGATGCTCAAGGCATGCTTAAGGAATGGATAAATAGATTTAGTTGGGGCCAGATTATTTGGTAGGGAAACACTCAAATATTTGGGTAAATAAATGTGGAAGGCCTAGATTGACAGGTTGTTTACCTCCCATGAGATCACAGTATTCAATTATCCTGTGAGGAAGGCCACATTGACCAATAAAAGGTCATATGAATTGCTAAACATCACATATCTTATCATGGATCCATGGCAGATCTAAGATTTGACCTTGACTTCTTATATCTCTTCAGCCAATGTCCTTTCCAAACAAATTCAGGTTCTACAGTACTGCCTACGTTATGGACAATATTAAGCAATGATATTTACCAAAGACCAGGATATGTGTAGAGATTGTTTTCACTACCAAGCCTCTTCAAATGACTTAGTCAGTAACCCTAATCTGTCCTTATTTGGAAGGTTTTGGAAGCTGTGGATCAGCATCACCTTCCCATCTCTTCCTCAGAATGATATACAATACTAGGTTTCTTATGGTCTAAATCCACCTTCAACAGTCCCCAGATTCAAAAGGGACTAGGGAGCTCTTCAAGGAAATGAGACCCAGAAGAAATAGGCAGACTTGTTGTCAACTATAAGAAGGCATCAAATCAGAAAATTTTATCCTCTTTTTCTAAGGCTACATTTTATTTTCATGGCTTTTGAAGTAAGTGTCGGTTTGAAAAATGAGAGAAGCCTCTTTGTCTGTGGTTGTACTCTTGAAGCTCCAGTAATCATTTTTGCTCATTGCCTCTCTTGCTTTTCAGTCTCAGTTGCCTAGTGCCACTTTTCCTCTTCTTGTTCCTTTCCTCCTCTTAGTCTCCAAATTGCCAGAAAGTCACTCACTGATGCCCTAGTTGTTAATAAACCATAGTCACTAATAAATCAGTAGAGTTAGGGGTGCAACACCATACAGGATTTTGTCTTAACTATAAAGCTTGCGTGTGTGTTTGGCTACTGATTGACTAAAAATCTCTTTCTTAAACCACTGATTGAAGTTTTAGAATAAACAAATAAAAATAGCCTCATAGACTCTGTCCTTAACTTGGAGAGGAACCAAAGAATCAAGCTGTTCTTCTGACACGGATGAAAGGATGCGTCTGAAAAACAACTGAACCCACTCAAAATTTCAAAAGAACATGACCCAGGGCCCAAGCCCTGGGAGATGTCTTCTACAGAGGCAGCTGGAATGCTACAGGGAGAATACAAAATTTTTGTACATTTTCATCTAATCCCACGCAGATCTAATCTCATCTTTCAAGAAATGCATGCCTAATAAAATTCTGTGTAAATATAAAGGGGGGGAAGCACCTCAAATACAATTTATGTTTTATTTTTAACCCAATTAACTCTCAGAGCCATTAACTTTGCTGTGGCTTCAGGGCTTCCCTGGAGTAAAGCTCAGAGACCTTTTAAGCCTCCTTTGACAAAACTCCCTATCTTCCTTCAGTACTGAAACAGTTTAGGGCTTGAATTTTAAGACATAAACCCCAGAGTCCTAATTTTTTTAAATTATTAATGCACAGGTTTACCAAAGCCTGATTTCTTTGACATCAGTCTTTGTTTTCTTTATTTTTATTGTTGACACTATTACAGATGTCACCATCCCCCCCTTTGTCCCTATTCCCCCATTTGCCTGCCTCCACCTAGGCACCAACCCTCCTTCCCTCTGGCCATCACCACACTGTTATCTGTCAAAGAATCATGCAAATATGTTCTTTCACTCATCTCTGCATATTCTTCCATCCAGTCCTGTCCTCCTCTTTCCACTCTGACAGCTCTCAGTGTATTCCAAATATCCATGCCTCTGTTTCTATTTTGTTCATCAGTTTATTTTGTTCATTAGATTGCTCATATGAGTGAGATTGTCTTTCTCTGACTGGCTTATTTCACTTAGCATAATATTCTCCAGGTCCATCCATGCTGTCACAAAGGCTGGGTGTTTCTTCTTTTCTACTGCTACATAGTATTCCACTGTGTAAATGTATTACAACTTTTTTAACCCAATCATTTACTGATGGGCACTTGGGCTGTTTCCAGAGCTTGGCTATTGTAAATAACACTGCAATGAACATAAGAGTACATATATTCTTTCCAATTAGTGCTTTGGAATTCTTAGGATAAATATCCAGAACTGGAATTACTGGGTAAAATGGCAGTTCCATTTTTAGTTTTCTGAGGAAATTTCATGCTGCTTCCCACAGTGTCTGCACCAGTCTGCTTCCCCACCAACAGTACACAAAGGTTCCCCTTTCTCAACATCCTTGTCTGCTCTTGCTGTTTGTTGGTTTATTAATGATGGCCATTCTGGTAGGTGTGAGGTAATATCTCATTCTGGTTTTAATTTGCATCTCTGATTATTAGTGTCATTGTGCATCTTTTCACATGTCTATTGGCCATCTGTATGTCCTCTTTGGAGAAGTGTCTATTCAGGCTCTTTGTCCATTTTTTGTTTTTGATGTTGAGTTGTGTATGTTCTTTATATATTTTAGAAATTAGCTCCTGATCACATGTATCATTGGCAAATATGGTCTCCCATCTAGTCAGTTCCTTTTCCCTTTTGTGGATGGTTTCCTTCATTTACATGAGGCCCAGAGCCTCAGAGGTGTGGCTTAATTGAACTGGCTACTATAATTCAAGTCTAACTTTTGTATATTGAAATGTAGTTTTAGACAAAAAGAACTTTTAAAAGTTACAAAGATGTCCACAATTCTCTTTCTAAACATGCTTTCAGTTATATTTGTGAACTTGAAGAAGTCATATTTCCTTTGTATGTTTCAGTTCTTTATATAAAATGGGAGAAGAAAAGGCTGGGTTATATCAGTGGTTCTCAAACTTTGTGATAGATACATCAGAAACACTGGAGGAGCATGCTAAAAATACACATGCCTAAGCATCAACCATATTGATTCTGATTTATTAGGCCTGAGGTATACTTCTGGGAGTTAAATTTTTAATAAGCTTCTCAGATGATTCTGATGAGTACCACTAAGCTCAGTGCTTGGTAAAGGTCTGTACATACCTAAAAATTAAGAAATTGATATTTCCTGAAGAAATGTTGAAATGCAACTTGTCCATTCACTTTACTAAGAGCTTCAGACACATTACTCAATACATTGAAATTGGCCAGAGTTCTAAAAACCCTAGCTGGTGATGAGGATAGTGACTTGGACACAAAGAAGATCCATAAAAGTCAAGAATGAAATGCAGGTCTAGATAGGCAATAAAAATAAGGATATATATTGTTTAGGGCCCTTCTCCAATAAAGTCTTTCTGTTTGAATAATGTTCAATATCCCACTTATGTAGAAGTAAAGGAATGTATAACATTTTTAATCTATGTAAAAAGACTTGGATGAAGGTCACCTGATAAGATAGAAACAAGGCCTAAATTAAAGTAGTTCAACTGTCATAGTTTGAGCTCCTAAACGATAAGGGATCTGCATGAGGCTCCTAGAGCCTCTGACCACCACACTTTCTAAGGTTGTCTGGTAGCATTTTCCACTCCAAACCCCCTCAAGTGTTCTTCAAATCAAGCTTGGTGCATAGACTCTGTTTGTGTGAGAATAATAGACCCAAGCCTTCTCATGTAATGCTGCTCTTGTGCAGAGTGCTCCAGCCAGCACAGTTTGTCTCTATGGAAACCCCTGCTTTAGCTCAGCCTGAGGATTAGGATGACTTCATTGCACACACCTAATAAGGAGAGTCAGGATTTACTGTATAAAAAGGACTCTTACTCCAAAGAGCAACAGTCAACAAAGCAGCCATGTTTGTTCCTTTTAGGAAGGATGGCTTGTAGCCATAGAACATCTGTCCTCAACAGGCCCTACAAGGTACCTGTGGCTTCTCTCCTTCCTGCTTCTCCCATCTTCCCTATCTAAAGGTTTTACAAGCTTGAACTTTGAAAACCCCGATAAAACCACCAACTTCATTCCATGGGTATACTTTATATTGCCCCATGTGACTGCACTTTTTAAGATTTAGATTAGCCTTTATTACCTGGAAGATGGATTGGCTTTATCAAGAGTAGACTTCAGTGATAGAAATTAGTCCAATGAATAGAAGTCATAAGAAGGCATGTTTTAAGCACAAAATATATGGGAAAGTATGCAATATTACTTCAATGTTCACTATATACCAAGTCTTGTACAAAGTACTTTTTACATTTTTTACCTTATTTAATCATCGAGACAACCCTGTTTGACAGATTTTTTTAAAAGATTGTGATTAAGAGAGGTGAAATGATTGACAATAGATCACTTGACAAGGAACAGAACCAGAATTCAAACCAAGACTTCTCAGAATCCAATGGCTTTTTTCTATATTTTAGTCTTAAATATTTATAGCATTACATTTTTTTATAAAAACTATGACCCATTTTGAATTATTGTTTATATTGGATTGAAGTTTAGGTTGCAGTTCAAAATGAGTCTTTTTTTAATATGTAGAGGTAAAAGTTCAAATCCTGTTCTAAAGTGGAGAAGTGGAGGAACCACTGAGCATTTTCTAAAGCATTGAGGAACCAAACTGTTTGTCATAATTATGTTAAGAGTTGCCATCATGGTGGGGGGTAGGGCTGAGTTGCATTTCTTCAGAGATGATTATCATATTTGATGAGAGGGATGGGAGTTCTTCCATATGCAAAGGGGGCTCAGGAAAGTTCCTGTGTTTGGAAAGGGACAATATGTTCAAGATTACCTTAGTGTAAAGTGATTTAGCATCTCATAATGAGTTGTTCTGTTTGCACTCTTTTCATTTACCCCAAAGAAACAGAAAAGAATAGTTTCTCAGAAATGTTTTTATTCATGTTTATTGTATTTTTCCCATTACCATTTAGTTACCTTATACCATCCTCTCCCCACAATCACCACACTGTGGTCCATGTCCATGAGTTCTTTTTCATTTTTTCTCAATCCCTCCATCCCCTCATCTCCCCCACTCAGCCATCAGCCTGCTCTCCATCTATGAGTCTATCCCCATTTTCCTTGTTACTTCAGTTTGTTCATTAGATTCCACATATGAGTGAAATCATATGGTATTTGTCTTTCTCTAACTGGCTTACTTCACTTATCCTAATGTTCTCCAGGTCCATCTATACTGTCACAATGGGTAAAACTTTCTGTTTTTATGGCTGACTAGTATTCCATTGTGTAACTATCCCATAGTTGTTTTGCCCAGTCATCTACCGATGGCCACTTAGGCTGCTTCTATCTAAAAAAATTAAAAATGTATCTGCCTTTTGACCCAGCCATCCCACTTGCTGGAATATATCCAAAGGATCCCAAAACACTAATTTGAAAGAACATAAGCATTCTTATGTTCATTGCAGAGTTTTTGAAAAATTTAAGGGGTTCCCTCCCCCAAAGAACAGTATTCTCCAAAATTCAAAGTATTTTTTTTTTTTTGGTCTATGAAGCACTTCTCAGCTGGAATCCATATTGAGACTGGTGACCAATAGAGCAGCAGCCCAGTGGGTGACTTAGGTGTGAGCAGAGCACTGGAGTATAACAAATGGGAGACTAGTTCACAAGAAAGTGGTGACAGCCCACAGAACTGTATTGGGTGACAGACCTGCAGTGGGACCTGGCAGGAGCAAACTTGAAAAACCTTTTGAGCCACACCTTGAGGGTATGCAGAAATACTGGTGAGATTCATGTGAAGGAAGCATATTCTGAAGGGATTTGAGGTCCTGAATGTGCCAGGAGGGGCAAGAGCAGTACAATGTAAGTTATTGGCCCAATATAATCCATAGTTTGGTGATACCTGGAAACCAATTATAAATACAATGTACTAAGTCCTGCAACAAAATTATAATAAAGTGCTATGAAAATTTGGAGGAAAGAGTGACTAACCAACACAGTTGTGAAAGAGTTCATGGAGGTACTACTAGTTCAACTGGAAATGTTAGGATTTTATTAAGCAGACGAAATAGCACACAAAGGCAAAGAGATGTAATCAAGTGTCAGGAATTAAAACTGGTCTATCAACAGGTGATTAAATAAAGAATATGTGATCCCACCCTTCATGACAGCATAGATGGCTCTCAGGAGAATTATGCTAAGTGAAATAAGCCAGGTGATGAAAGACAAATACCATATGATCTCACCTATAATGCTAATCAGCAAAATAAACAAGCAAGCAGAACATAGCCAGAAACATTGAAATAAAGAACAAACTGACAGTAACCAGAGGGGATGGTGGAGATGGATAATGGGGGGAAAAGGGGAGGGATCATCAAGGAACATATAAACATCACATAGACAAAGCCAAAGGAGGGTAGGATCAAGGGTGGGAAGTGGGGATTCCTGATGTAGAGGAAGTAGTGAGGGGATAATGGAGACAACTGTACTTGAACAACAATTAAAAAAAAAGAAAAATAATAATTCCAAAAAGAAAATATATGAGATTTTATACACATACACACACACACACACAATAGAATATTTTTCAGCCATGTAAAAGGAAAACTTACCATTTGTGACAACATATATTATCCTGGAGAAAATTATGTTGAGTGACATAAGTCAGACAGAGAAAGAAATACTGGGTGATATCACTTACATGTGGAATCTAAGAAAATAAAACAAAGCAAAAATCAATTCCTAGATATAGAGAACTGATTGGTAGTTGCATGGCCAGGGGAATGCAAAGGGGGTGAAGGTAATCAAAAGTTATGCACTTCCAGTTACATGATAAATGGGTCCCAGGGATATAATATAAAGCATGATGACTGTAGTTAAAAACATGTATATATGAAAGTTGCTAAGAGAGTAGATCTTGGATGTTCACAATAATAAAATTTGTAACTATATGTGGTGATGAATGCTAACTAAACTTATCGTGGTAATCATATATTAAATCATTATGGCATATACCTAGAATTAATACATTATATTTCAATTATATCTCAAATTTTTAATATATATTATTGATTATGCTATTACAGTTATCCATTTTTCCCCTTTGTTCCCCTCTGCCCTGTAGCCCCCTTCCACCATCATTCCCCAACTTAGTTCATGTCCATAGGTCATAGATATAAAGTCTTTGGCTTCTCCATGTCTCATACTATTCTTAACCTACCAAAATAGTAGGTCTATTTTGTACCTACTGTTTATGCTTCTTATTCCCTGTACCTTTCCCCACATTTTTCTCATTCTCCTTCCCTGCTGATAACCCTCCATGTGATCTCTATTTCTGTGAATCTGTTCTTGTTCTATTGTTTGCTTTTTTTTAGGTTCAGTTGTTGATAGTTGTGAATTTGTTATCATTTTACTGTTTATACTTTTTGTCTTCTTTTTCTTAGATAAGTTCCTTTAACATTTCATATAATAAGGTCTTGGCTATAATGAACTCCTTCAGCTAGACATTATCTGGGAAGCTCTTGATCTTACCTTCCATTCTAAAGCTTTTCTGAATAGCTTTAGAATGAAAGCTTTTCTGAATAGAGTCATCTTGGATGTAGGTCCTTGCCTTTCATGACTTTGAATACTTCCAGCCACTTCTTGCCTGGAAGGTCTCTTTTGAGAAATCAGCTGACAGTGTTATGGGAACTCCTTGTCGGTAACTGTCCCCTTATCCCTTGCTGCTTCTAGAATTCTCTACTTCATTTTAATCTTGGCTAATGTAATTATGATGTGCCTTGGTGTGTTCCTCCTTGGGTCCAATTTCTTTGGGACTCTGAGCTTCCTGGACTTCCTGGAAATCTATTTCCTTTGCCATATTGGAGAAATTCTCCATTATTATTTGTTCAAATATTTTTCCACGTGTTGCTCTTCCTCTTCCCCTTCTGGTACCCCTATAATTTGGATGGTGGGACATTTAAAGGTGTCCTGGAGGTTCCTAAGCCACCCCTCATTTTTTTGAATTCTTGTTTCCTCATTCTTTTCTGATTGGATGTTTCTTTCTTCCTCTGGTCCACTCCCTTGATTTGAGTCCCAGTTTTCCTCCCATCACTATTGTTTCCCTGTACATTTGTGCTGTATGTGGGGGAAGGGTTAGAGAGAGAACAATGCCACTTGCTCAGCTCTTAGCCAACTTTCAGTCACTTCCTTCACTACCCACAAGCAAATTGAGCCCCTATGTTGCTGATTCGTGGGTGGGTGGCTTTGTGCATGTTCTAGGACCCTGTTAGTCTCTCCAATGAACACTCCTGTGAGGCTGGGAGTTTCTTCCACCACTTCCACCCCCACAGGTTTTTTCAGTCAAAGGTCGTGAGGCTTTATTTCCTTGCACTAGATTCCTGGGTGGCATGGTCTTGATCCCAAATTGTTCCTCCTGGATTATCTGCACCCAAATGTGGGACCTCCTGTTCTGAGTCCTTTGCTTTGAGCCCTCTCCACCCTGGCTTTCCATCTCCACCCCTCCTACTAGTCTGGATGAATGTTTCTCCTTTTTAACTCCTTGGTTGTTGGACTTCCATACAGTTCAATTATCTGGAAGTTGTTTTTATTTTTTGTTTTTAAATTTGTTTTTGTGTTTCTTTTGGTTGTGCAAGGAGGCAAAGTGTATCTGCCTATGCCTCCATCTTGGCTGGAAGTCTAAAAGTTTAAAAAATAGCTCTTTTCAGGCTCCCATTAATAGGGTATATAGTTTGACATATATCTTTTGCCTCATGGTCACTCCTTTTTATTTTATAAACACTTAAACACTTGGGGTGACCTCTCCACCCCAATTTCTAACATCATTCTGGGGGATCTTTCTTAAGTCCTAAATGGATAATATCAATGGATAATATCCACAAGGATATTTATCCATTGATATCAGTTACAAAAATCTTCACTTTCCATATCCTTTTTCTCCATACTATACCACAGTCATACTGTCATATTACAACATAAAACTTCTCAAACTCCAATTTCACCCCACATTTGAGCAATAATTCCTCTTTCCAAATCTCTCGTTTAACCATTCCCACTATGGCTAGTCTTCAGACTAATCTGGAATTTGTATTAGTCCATAAAATTTATCCCTATCTCTAAGAATTTTACACTCTATTTATTTTATTATTTAGCTTAGATTTCATGATCCACTGTATCATTCACTATCTTACCAATACTATGGAGTCTTTTGTTCATCTGCTCTTTCAGCTTATTCATCTGGGGAAACAAAATATTATACAAAACTAATTGTTTGTTCTCACTTTCTCTACTAGACATACACATTAATAATAGCTGGAAACAATTTAATTGAGGGCAGTTCTGAACAACTAAGAATTCATGACCCCAAGTCTCAGCAGTGTCTTCAGTATACCTCAACAATTGTACTATATTTCTCTAATTTTCTAAGACTCTCAACAATTATTTCAACACTTTTTCAACATTCTGACCTTCCTACCTTCTTCCTCAAATTCAGCAGGTGACCTTCTGTCCAATTTCACAGGATGATAAAACTAACAAATAATAATACTTATCTTTCCAATAGCAAACATATAGATAGAGCTCAAATTCAATGAGCATGAACTGATAAGCTGCATAATGCTTAAAATAATAAAAGATCCAACTTCTTTGGGACTCTCTGAGCATTCTAGACTTGCATGTCTAGTTGCTTTGCCAGACTGGGAAAGTTTTCCTTCATTATTTGTTCAAGTAATTTTTCAATTTCTTGCTCTTCCTCTTCTCCTTCTGGAACCCCTATGATTCAGATGTTGGAATGTTTAAAGTTATCCTCAATGTTCCTCAGCCTCCCCTCATGTTTAAAAATTCTTGTTTTTTCATTCTGTTTTGGTTGCATGTTTATTTCTTTCTTTTGTTCCAAATCATTGATTTTAATCCTGGTTTTCTTCCCTTCACTGTTGGCTCCCTATACATTTTTCTTTATTTCACTTAAGGTATAGCCTTAATTTCTTCTTTTATTTTGCAACCATACTCAAACATTTGTATGAGCATTCTGATTACCAGTGTTTTGACTCTGCATCTCATAGGTTGGCTAAGCAGCAAAAGAAAAGGAGAGAGGTACCTGCAAAGGAGTTCCAATAAAACTATCAGCTGATTTCTCAGAAAAACCTTGCAGGCAAGAAGGGGCTGAATAAAAGTATTTGAAGTCATGAAAGGCAAGGCCCTATATCCAAGATGACTCTAACCAGCAAAGCTATCTTTCAGAATGGAAGGGCAGATAAAGTGCTTCCCAGATAATGTCAAGTTAAATCAGTTCATCATCATGAAGCTTTTATAATATAAAATGTTAAAGCAACTTATCTAAGAAAAAGAAGATAAAAATGATGAACAGTAAAATGACAACAAACTCACAATGATCAACAACTGAACCTAAAAAACAAAAACTAAGCAAACAATAGAACAGGAACAGAATCACAGAAATGGAGATCACATGGAGAATTATCAGTGGGGAGGGTTATGGGGGGAATGGGTGAAAAAGGTACAGGGAATAAGCATAATTGGTAGACACAAAATAGACAGGAGGAGGTTAAGAATAGTATGGGAAATGGAGAAGCCAAAGAACTTATATATACAACCTATGGACATGAACTAAGTGGGAAATGATGGTGGGAGGGGCTACAGGACAGAGGGGGATAATGGGAGAAAAATGGGACATCTGTAATAGCATAATCAATAAAATATACTTAAAAATAGTAAAGGCCACACTAATTGATATACAGTGGCATCCCCCAGCCCTCCAAAATGCTCCTCCACTACCCTTACCACCTCTCTGGGACTTCTCTGACCTCCCCATGATTCTGTGGCTAACATGTTAATTGCTGATTCACCAAGAGGCTTTCAAAATCCTGTCCCACTCCTAGACCATTGTCTGTTCCATTTGTATGGTACTCATACAGTATTGGTTAATAAATATGTTGACTATCACTCCTAACTGCAAGTCTTCCTCCATCCTCAATCATTCCTCTTCTAAGAAAGCAATATTAGAGATACGCTGGCAGAATGTGGACAAAATGAATGTATACCTAGTCATTGAAGTAGCATTCTTAATAGCAAAATATTGGAGCAACAGAAATATCTATAAATAAAAGAACAGTTGAAAAATATGATACACACCTGTAATTATGAAAAGAAATGAGTAATGTGTCTATATACTGCTGCAGAATGATATTCACAATATGTTAAGTGAAATGTGCAGAAAATGTATATAGAATACTATCTTTTATTTAAGAAAAAATAATAAAAATGTATAATCACAAGCTGTATATTTGAAATTTATGTGTGTATCTATATATATATGATTTATTTCAAATATATAATTTGCAGATATATGTGGACATACAATTTCTGTGTACATATAAGCACACATACATATATATGTATATTTGCTTTACTTATAGTAGAATAATAAAATAGAAACTTATTTAAAATAAACATAAACTAATTTTATATATTTCAAGAAGAATATTCTTTTTTTCTTTTTAAAAAAATTTATTGGGGTGACTTTGGTTCACAAAACCATACAGATTTCAAGTATACAACTCACTAAAAAATCATCTGCACACTGCATTGTGCACCCATTGCCCCAAGCAAAGCCAAACAAAGTCTTTTTTCATCCCTATTTTCCCCACTGTGTTTATCTCCACCTACCTCCACCCCTTTTCTCTATCACCACAGTGTTGTCTGTGTCTATGTGATATGTATATATGATTTTTTTCTTGATCCTTTCACCGTTATTCATTCAGCTCCCCAACTTCCCTCCACTCTTAAAGCTGTCAGTTTGTTCCATGTATCCATGCCTCAAACAGAAACTAATTTTAAACAAGGAAATTATAATTGAGGTAAGATAGTGACCATGATGGATCAAAAATATTGTCAGATTATAAAGGTCTTTGTGTACAACTCTAAGGAGTTGAAACTTTATCTTATAGGGAATAGGAAGCTATCAAAGAATTCTGAGCAAGTGATATGATCAAATGTTTTTATATGAGAGAGCACTCTGGTGATAATGTGGAAAGTGGATTGAATTTTTAGGACACTCAAAGAGAAACCATTGAATAATTTTATGAAGTGAAGCAATGCCTAGGGGATAAAGTACAAGATCATCTTAAGAGATGAGTGGATGGAACAGAGTTAGAGGTGCATTATTGTGAACTTCTATATAGTCAAGCTCTTAGTTCAGTGAGTCTCAATGTACATGTGTGCATGTGTGTACCAAAGTTCAGAAAAGTGTACAGTTTGTTTGTATGTTTTATGTAATAAAAACAGTGTTAAATAACCTTTAAAAGTCAGTGATAGTTATACCATGATCACATATTTACCATATGGCTCTTAGTGTTTATGTAAAACAACTACAGTTAATTCATCATTTATTTGGAAACAATATAATGCAACTATTAGGTACTCTATGACTCCATTTTGCTTAGGTTTAAACCCTATATCTACCACATCATGCAGTTTGCTTAATTTTTATGTGTTTGAGTTTTCTTATCTGGAAGTGAGGACAATAATAATTCATAGGATTTGCATGATTAAATACATTAATGCATGTAAAGTGCCTAACATAGCAAGCAGGGAAAGAATAGAACCTATTATAATTCACGATCACTTAAGCACTATATCACTGACACCAGCATTTTACTTCCCCAATTGTGCTCCAAAGTATATTTAACAGGCAAATTTCTTACTATCCATAATCTTTCTTTGGCACCCATTTGATGGATGGATCTTCTCACTGCTTACTCACAGAAAGTTGTATCCCCAATATATACTCCACTGAATGACCCATTCACTTCACATTTTAACTCTGGGTGCTACATGTTTGGAGAGAGGCTCTGACACATCAGGTGAAAAACACAACAAGTAGTTAAACTAATCCATGCATATTAGAGTATGGATTGTGAGCTTCCAGTTGCAGCTCAAGAAAAGGATTTTAAAATAACTACAGAGCAGTCCTTGAAGAGATTGTCTCAGTGAGGGCCTGTGGCCTATGGTGTTGGAAACAAAAACAGTATCCTCTCCAAGTGCAAGAAAATATCCACTAAAACTGAACATGAAACTAGATGCCATCCTTCAGGAAAAAGGGAATAGCTGATGAAGATGTCAACAAAGATTACTAAAATAATTGCAGCTATAGAATTTGAAAAATAATATAGAGAATTAATTACTAGAAGGAGATATTTAAAAAACTATTAATTTGTAAGAGCAATGAGTAACCCTAATACATTAACATTTATTGAATAATGATATATCAATTACTCCCTCTGCCCCAATTTTATTGAGATACAATTGACATACAACACTGTATAAGTTTAAGCTGTACAGCATAATGATTTGACTTACATATATGGTAAAATAATTATGACAAAAGCCCAGTTGACATCAGTTATTTTATATAGATAACAAAAAAATCAAAAAGGTTTTTTTTCCTTGTGATGAGAACACTTGGGATCCACTCTCAACAACTTTCAAATATACTGTGCAACAGTGTAAATTATAACCATCATATTATAAATTACATCCACAGTACTTATTTATCTTGTAACTGGAAGTTTGTACCTTTTTACCACCTTCCATCAATTACCCCTATGAATATACCATGCCTCAGGTAACCCTAAATCTGATCTCTTTGTCTGTGAGGTTAGTGTTTTTATTGTTTGTTTTATGTTTATTTGTTTTTAGATTTCACATTAAATGGGATCATATAGTATTTGTCTTTCTTGTTCTGATTTATGTCACTCAGCATGATGTCATCAAGTTCCATTTCTGTTATTGCAGATGACAGGATTTCCTTTTTATGGAGACATATATATTATATAAATATATGTATATTACAGCATAATAGTGGACTATAGTAAGTTTACAGTTATTCCTATGGAAAATAATACAGTATAGAATAAACAATAATACAAGAATAAACTATGTTTTATATACTCAAAACTGTAAATCTGCTTTTGCCCCACCCTGTATATAGTATATAAAATATGTTTTATAATAACATACATATAAATATATATGTAGTTTAGAAATATTTTTCCCATTCTGTAGGTTGTCTTTTCAATTTGTTCATTGTTTCTTCTGCTCTGCAGAAGCTTCTTGGTTTGATGTAGTCCATTTATTTTTTATTTTGTTGCTTGTGCTTCAAGTGACATATCAAAAAAATCATTTCCAAAACCCATGTCCAGGAGATTTTTTCCTGTATTTTCTTGCAAGAATTTTATGGGTTTTGGTAGCATAGTTAATTTTTAATCCATTTTGAATTAGTTTTTATGATTGATGTTAGATAGAGGTTTATTTTCATTCTTTTACCTGTAAATACAAAATTTTCCCAGTACCATTTATTGAAGAGACTATCCTTTCTCCACTGACTAATCTTGGTTCCTTTGTCAGCTATAAGCTGGCCATATATGCATAGGTTTATTTCTATGCCCTCAATTCTGTTCCCTTCTTCCAGGTGTCTATTTTGATACCAGTGCCATACTGTTTTTAATTAAATTTATTGGGGTAATATTAGTTAATAAAGTTATAGAGGTTTCCTAGGAAACCAATGTCACCCCCAAAATGAATTTAAAAAACAGTGATTTTTCAACTGATGAGCCATGGCACGCTGGTATGCCTCAAGAATTTTTCAAACATGCAGTACTTGACTATTTAGTCAAGACACTGACCTCTTTTCCCTCAGACTGTCAAATAGAAAAATGACAACAGCCAACCCAACAATAGCCAACCAGTATGAATGCCTTGACTTGAACCATAAATATATGTGTCATATAAAAGGGAGACATCTTATTGATCACATGTATAAGTTTGCATCTAATTGGTTAATTGTTGGCAGCAGAAATCTTTATATACAATTATAGTCATCTGAGTTTTTAAAAAGTCACTTTGGAGCATAAAGGGTAGGAAATTACTACTATTGTTACTTTTTAAAATCAACATTATACCTATTTTGTCAGATCTGCAACAAAATACATATTTTTGTTGTATCACAGAATTTTAGTGATTACTTTATGTGTGCCATGAGATGAAAAGGGCTGAAAATTGCTGACCTAGAAAAATGGAACAGAATCAGTCATTTTAAGAAAATAATATGACCAGTCAATTTTATTATTCTTCTTAATTTGATTTCTGGTACTTATAAAAATGTATAAATTTGTCTTCTTTTCATAACTGAAATATATATAACCACAAGGAGCTATATACTGACATGCTACTTAGAGCATCATCATCTTAATAAAATACTTTTTATTTCCCCCAAATTATATAGCTTTCAAATTTAAAATTCTATGATAAATACCTGTATTTTACATTATGTATTTACTACTGAAAGTCAAATCTTCTTCTGTCACCATATATTTGACCTCATTCGCCCTTTGCAGTCCCTCCGCCCCCTTCCCTCTGGTAACCACCATACCGTTGTCTGTGTCTATGAGTTTTTTATATATTATGAGTTTTTTAAAGATTTTATTTATTTATTTTTAGAGAGGGGGAGAGAAGGAGAAAGGGAGAGGAACATCAATGTGTGGCTGCCTCTCATGCGCCCCCTTGCTGGGGACCTGGCCCACAACCCAAGCATGTGCCCTGACTGGGAATTGAACAGCGACCCTTTGGTTTGCAGGCCCATGCTCAATTCACTGAGCTACACCAGCCAGGCACTATGTCTATGAATTTTTGTTTGTTTGTTTTCTTGTTAGTCCATTTGTTGCTTTTAGTTTTATATCCCACATATAAGTGAAATCATATGGTTCTTAATGTTTTCCATTTGACTTATTTCTCTTAGCATGATATTTTCAAGATCCATGTTGTTGCAAATGGAAGTATTTCATCTTTTCTTATGGCTGAGTAGTACTCCATGTTATATATGTACCACATTTTGTTTATTGAGTCATCTACCAAAGAACATCATGATTGTTTTCATGTCTTGGCCACAATGAATCATGCTGCAATAGATTTAGGGGTGCAAATATATTTGCAAATAAATGTTTTCAAATTTTTTGGTAGATACCCAGAAGAGGGATTACTAGGTCATACGGTAATCTTATTCTTAATTTTTTGAAGAAGCCCCATACTATTTTCCACAGTGGCTGTACCAGTTTGCACCCTAACCAGCAGTGAATGAAGGTTCCTTTTTTCCCTGCAACCTCTCCAACACTTGTTATTACTAGTCATGTTGATAATAGCCATTCTAACAGATGTGAGGAGGTAATTCATTATATTATAGTTTTGATTTCCATTTTCATAATAGCAAGGAAATTGAGCAAGGGAAGTAATAGCAAAAATAAATGAATGAGACTATATCAAACTAAAAAACTTCTGCACAGCAAAATAATACCATCGACAAAACAGAAAGGTAACCAGCAAAATGAGAGAAAATATTTGGAAACAACAGCTCTGACAGAGTTAATATCCAAAATATATTAAAAAATCATACAACACCCACCTCCCAAAACAATCTAATTTAAAAATAGCCAGAGTACCTGAAGAGACACTTCTCTCAAGAAAACATACAAATGTTCAACAGGTATATGAAAACTACCATACTGTTTTGATTACTATAACTTCATAATACAGTTTGAAATCAGGAAGTGTGATGCCTTCCACTTTGGTTTTCTTTCTCAGGATTGTTTTGACTATTTGGGGTCATTTATACTTCCATATGAATTTTAGGATTATTTTCCTATTTTGGTAAAAATTGCCATTTGAAACTCTTTTTTTGTTTTTAGTATTGACCCTATTACAAATGTCCTCATTTCACCCTACTTGCCCACCTCCACCCAGTCCCTGCCCCCCTTTGCTCTAGACATGACCATACTGTTGTCTGTGTCTATGGCTTATGCATATATGTTCTTTGGCTAATCCTTCACTTTCTTTCATCCCTTCCCTCCTCTTTCTCCACTCTGACAGCTGTCAATATTTACTCAGTGCTTACTCAGGATATGACAATGTGATCTATACACAGGGGTACAATAGTAAAAAAAAACATAGACAGTATGGAGAATGAATTGAAAGTGAGTAAGAGTGGAGTCTGAAAAGTTCATTTAGAGATCATTGAAATTGTCCTAGATGTAGATACTGGATAGAAAAAGAGATGAAGATACAGGTCTGAAATAAGGTAGTAGAAATGGGGATGGAGAGGAGAGTCTGAATTAGAAAGACAGCCAGGGAATCCATTCAGAAAATCAGATGAACTATTGAATGTGGGAAGATTGAGAAAAGAAGGAGTTAGGAAGATGGAAAGGGTTTAGTTGAGCATCCTAGAGAAGCAAATGTGCCAGGGGAGTCAAGGATAAAAATGAACATCAGTCATTTCCATCGTGAAACACTTTTTTAAAAATGTTTTCCTTTATTTTTTTATTGTTGTTCAAGTACAGTTGTCTTCATTTCCCCCCACCACTCTCCCCCACCCCAGCCATCCCCACCTCCCACTCTCCATCCTACCCCCTTTTGGCTTTGTCCATGTGTCCCTTATACATGTTCCTGCCATTGTGAAATTATTGTACCAACTTAGATTTGTTAATGATGGAGGCATACTCAAGGTTGATATTCAATTGGTCTGTTCCTATATGACAAAAGCTTCTCAATCTCAACAATATTGACATTTTGAGACAGATAATTTGTTATTTTGTGTGTTGGAGTGGGGTTTATCTTATGCATTATAAGTTGTTTAGCAGCACTCCTGACTTCTACCCCCTAGATGCCAGTAGCACTTCCTCAGTCATAATAGTAAAAAAATATATCTAGACCTTGCCAGATATAACAGAGAAACAGAGTGAATCCCAATCAAGAACCACTGTTGTACCCATATCAATCATTAAAATATTGAAACACTCTAATAATTCCTCATGTCTCACAAATCTACTCCCTACTTCCCTGATTTCTCTTATACTCCTCCAAGCTCTCCTAATCATGAAATATTGCCTGACACAGTAATGGACCTCTAGGACCTTTCTCCAGTATCATGGGCTAGTGTCCATTCTGATTTATCATTTTCTTTGCTATATAGGTTGTCAATATTTTTAATATCATCTTTGAACATCTTCAGAAAAACAATTTTAGATCTCTTCCTTTATTTCCATCTATGAATTCTAGCTCTTCTACCCTACACCACTCCAGAAATATTCTCCCCTTCTATTAGTGTCAATGCTTTCCAGATATTTATAGAGGACCATGTGGCCTATTTTCTGCATGCCATCATCAGGTGTCTAGAAAAACATAGCTCCTTTAATCTTTCCATGTCAATCAGACCTTTCCACTTTATCAATCATGTCTACAGCTTTTCTCTGACTTCCCTCCTTTTGTCATCATGATTTGGAGCCTATGAAGGCCCTACACTGACATCCTATGTGCCATCTCATTAAAGTCATGTAGTTCCATGACACAGTTTCTCTCAGAACACTCTTGGAAATAACATTGGACATTTTCAGTTACCTTATCATATTGCAAAACCATATCTAACATGAGAAAAGCTCATCTTCACACACACTCTGTTACCCAGTCCCACAGAGTACAACATGTTCACATGTCTGAGGTCAAGAATAATATATGTTGGTGGACAGTGTTAACATTTCCAGGTAGTATTCCCAAACTGACCAGAAAAGAGTTGACTACTTCTCCTTATATTGCCTAGAAATGAACTGCAATTAGCTTTTGTTCTCAGCTTTCCATTTGTTTTCTAGCCCCCACCACTCATGTGTGCGCGTGCGCACACTCACACACACACATGCACTGCTGACCCCTAGGATGTCTTTCTTTCTAATTGTTCATGATATAAATACTTCTGGGTTCAGGAATTTTCTTCATGTTGTAATTTGCCTAAGTTAGTTTGTAGTTTCACGTAAAGTATAAGGACAGGGACCTATCATGTATACAAGGTTTGGTAGAACAACAGTAAGAACTTTGCTTATGTATGTGAATCTTTAAAGATAAGAGGGAAGAAAGTGCAGGTTCACTGATATTCTACATCATGAATATAGTTGGAAAAAAGTTTGGAAGGGTGAGGTTGCTATGGTCAAAATTTCCTGATGACATAGTGTTCTTTGATGCTTGTTTGTGAGATTAGAGGATAAAGAGCAGTAAAATGTAGAATATAATAATGTCATGGTAATGTCTCCAAATAAGGAGGCATTAATAATATAATGCCTCCATAAAAAAGGTTGGGTAATGAACATACATATTAAGAAAAATGTTACATGCTATGAGATAATGATATGTGAGAAAATAGAATAGAAAGATATATACAAAGTTTTTTATTCATTTTTAAATTTACACATAAAAATGTGTTTCAAAGCCTAAGTGAAAATCCCAGCAATGTTATGTTAAGGTACTGGAATTGTGGGCTAATTTTATTTTTCTCTATTTATCCAATTTAAAATTGCTCTTATATTATTATAATAATAGATACCTGCTGAATTTACAAATGAAAAAGACAAGGAGATAAGAACCTTCTCCAAAAAATATATTCAACAATTATTTATTGCATATCTCCAATATGCCATGGATTCTATTAGGCACCTGATCACAAGTAAGAGGAAATACCAGAATAGCCAGCAAAAAGAGTAAAAAAGTGCTATTTCTGGGTATTTTGAAAAATAAGGCAGATAATAATCAGTTTAGGTGGTTTTGATTAATCTGATGAACTAGATAACCTGTGTAATCACTCCCAGATCTTTGGAGTCTCAAACCAATGGTAGTATCTAACTTCAGTAAACTAACAAACAAAAAAATAAGATTTTTTTTTTTGGTTATCAGAGATAGTCAGAAACTTGAAACCAGTCAACAAGATGTCAAATTTCTTTCTCTTTTTATCTATAGCATGTAAAAATTGGAATAGGTGTTTTATAAAGGCCACCCAGCTCTGATGTGCATGTAGTTATTGGCTTGAAAGAGCAAAGGAACCTGGGAGACCAAAGTTTACAATAATAAACAATGAATGAAAGTGAGATACATAGAATTTTGTCATGTATTTTGGGAATGAGGGTAACTCCACTGAGAAGTTGATCAGATGACCTTTAAGATATGAGATTTTATGGTCAGTCCTTAGGATGATTTAAATAGTGTGGGATAGAAAATTCCTTCTGTTCTCTACTAAGTTTTATGGTTGAACTTGCTGAATTCCTCAAGATTAGGGTCTCCTAGATATTGTCTTTGGCTAGCAGATTTCACAGAAGCAAAAAATCACGCTATAGTGATGATTGCTGTCAGTTGTTTTCAATGCATTAAGATCAGACTAAATAACACTTTCTTTTTAAACTTACAGATGAATCATCTGCCTGGAACACCTTCTCCACCTAGTCCTGTCTCCTCACTCTATATGATTTATCTTTAGCACCACCTCAGCGAAGCTTTCTTTAATCCCACTTTTGCTGATGAGAACCCCTCTAGCCTTTTTACATATCTCTGTTATAGCACTAACCCTCATGTCTTATCATTACTTTGTATGTCTCACCAACTAGATCTTGTGTTTATTATAGAGAATATGTCTTATTTATTTCAAAGAGCCTCTCACAGACATAATAGTAAATATTTGTTATATTATTGAGAGGAAGGAAGGAAGGAAGGAAGGAAGGAAGGAAGGAAGGAAGGAAGGAAGGAAGGAAGGAAGGAAAAGAAAGAGGGAAGGAGAGAGAGAGAAAGAGAGAGATAGTGCTTTATTTTATATTTATACCCACTCTTTGAGAAAAACAACAATTTATATTTTGGTAGGCCAGTGAGTCTCAAACATCATGAGGCAGCCTGACACCTGAGGGTATTTATTAAACATTTGGATTTCTGGGCCTTTTTCAACTGGATCAGGGGACTTGAATCTGAGACATGTTACTCCTAGCATCAAATGAAACCACGGCTCTCATTGCCAGTCATCATTCCACTCAGAATAATATGAAGCAATTTCCAAACCCTCACAAGGTATAAATGAGGAGAACCACTTTGGGGATGAACTCATTATCAATACAGGTTCTTAGATTAACCACTACATGGCAAAAATTTCCTGTACTCCCAATCTGTATTCTATTATTACAAGACAGCCTGGGAGAATTAGTTAATCACTTCCAGAAAATTGTGAGATTTCAGAGAATAAAAAGACCTCACCAATCTTTTCCAATTGAGGCACCAAGCAAAAGAGGAATTTACCTGTTTACAAAATGAATCAATGAAGGCTGCTACTAAAAAACAGTATTCCTAACTCCTATGCCAGTATGATTTTCAATACAAAATGACAAGCTTCTAATTGTAAATTCTGTCATTATAACAGCATGACATAAGAAACCTTTTAAGATGACAGGTAAGGGATACTTTCTGACACCTCTCAGACCACATCACAAAAGAAGAAGGCCACTCCTTACAGAAGCTGCTTACTGTAGTAGATATAGTCTGAGCATTGGTCAGAGCAACCCATATTCAAATGTTTTTTCCACAACTTAGTAACTGTATAAGTGTAGACATGGTACTTAACCTCTCTGAACCTTGGTTTCTTCATTTACCAACTGGTGCTAATAGTAATTCCCTCTCAGAGTCATTGTAAGGATTAAATAAGATGATGTTTGCAAAGCACCTAGCATAGTTCTTTGTTCATTTTAAGCACTCAATAAATGGTAGCTAATATTATTATATCTCAGACAGTAGTTTATTCTGCCCACCCAAATCAAATAGAAGTTTCAGTATACTAGAATCCTGGTGCCTGGGGTAAGATTACAATTCCTACTTATCTCACCAGCATTGTATTCTGCTCAGGAAAAGGAAAACATTCCAAGTCATTCCTAAGCTAATGTGTATCTTTTCTCCTACTGAAGAAAAAAAAAAACTCCTCCTCAGAAAACTAGAAGGACTGAAAAGTTGGAAATAAGTCTCTGGGACAAAAACACTTTTATTTTATTATTTTATTTTATTATTTTTACTTTTTTTATTGTTGTTTAAGTACAACTGTCTCCATTTTCACCCCACCACACCCTACCCATCCCCACCTCCCACCCTCGAACCTACCCTTTGGCTTTGTCCATATGTTCATTATACATGTTCCTTGATGGCCCTTCCCCTATTACTTCCCCCACCTCTCTGGTTACTGTCACTTTGTTCTTTATTTCAATGTCTCTTGTTGTATTTTGCTTGCTTATTTGTTTTGTTGATTAGATTCCACTTATAGGTGAGATCATACAAAAACACTTTTAATCTCTTGATTTAGACTGAAGAAGAGAAGGTCAAAGAGTGGCATTGTAACAGCACATGGGTATAAATATTGAGGAGGCAATGACATACTTTTCAGCAAGTGAGCTGAGATAGGGAAAGAGTCAGTGGGCACAATGAAAAGAACATGCTAATCAATTGGTCCAGAAAATCTGGGTTTCACACAAGCTGTCACTTGTGACCTGCATAATTTTTGGCAAATCACTTTATCCCAAAGGACCTTAGTTTACTCATTTTTCAAGTGTGGAAGTTTGACAATAATAAACAATTACATATGGACAGTACTTTATTACAAAGCTTCTCATGTAATACTAACATCTCCTTCTAGTTCTTTCCATAAGCCTAAAAAAGAAATGACACAAAATGAGGAAACAAGACACATGAAAAAAAACATTCAAACTTTGGAGGTTATTTGTTTAATTAGAAGGAGTTGTGGAATTCTCTTTCCAAAGGATTTTTTGTTGTTGTTGTTGTTGTTGTTTTTAATTTTTCTAGTATATTTAATGGAAAGACAGCCTGGGCTACGTTCAACCATCAGTTCTCCATGTAACAATTTATATGACAACACTGCTATACATATTTGAGACTGCCTTACAAATATGTCTTAAAAATAATTTCCCTAAATATATATTTCCTAGATATTTATAATGTATTTGAAAATTAAACCATTGATTTAATTTATGTACCTTAATTATCATCTTGCTTCATAGAATTGCAATTTTATTTATTTATTTATTTTTAATTTTATTTTAATTGTTGTTCTTGTATACTTTTCTGTCTTTTACTCCCATCCCAGTGCACCACCCCAGCCCTCCCCACCTCCCTCCCATTTCCACCCCCCTAGTTTTTGTCCATGTGCCCTTTATACTTGTTCCTGTAAACCCTTCCACTTTTCCCCTGAAATTCCCTCCCCTCTCTCCTCTGATGACTGTCAGCCTGTTCTCAATTTCAGTGTCTTTGGTTATATTTTGCTTGTTTGTTTGTTTTGTTGATTAGGTTCCTGTTAAAGGTGAGATCATATGGTATTTGTCTTTCACTGCCTGGCTTATTTCGCTTAGCATGATGCTCTCCAGTTCCACCCATGCTGTTGCAAAGGGTAGGAGCTCCTTCTTTCTTTCTGTTGCATAGAATTCCATTGTGTAAATGTAACATAGTTTATTGATTCATTCATTTACTGATGGGCACCTAGGTGCTTCCAGCACTTGGCTATTGTAAAGGCCACTGTAACCAAAACAGTCTGGTACTGGCATAAAAACAGGCACATGGACCAGTGGAACAGAACAGAGAGCCCAGAAATAAACCCAAATCTCTCCAGTCAATTAATATTTGACAAAGGGGGCAGCAACATAAAATGGAGTAAAAATAGCCTCTTCAACAAGTGGTGTTGGGAGAACTGAACAGCTACATGCAAAAAAAAAAAAAAAAGAAAGAAAAGAAACTCGAGCACCAATTTACACCATACCCAAAAATAAATTCAAGGTGGATAGAAGACTTAAATATAAGTTGTGACACCATTAAAGTCCTGGAGGAGAACATAGTCAGGAAAATCTCAGATATTTCATGCAGCAACATTTTTACTGATATGTCCCCTAAAGCCAGGGACATAAAGGAAAGAATGAACAAATGGGATCTCATCAAAATAGAGAGCTTCTGCACAGCTAAAGAAAACAGTATCAAAATAAAAAGAGAACCATTTGGGAAAACATATTTGCCAATGATACCTCAGACAAGGGTTTAATCTCCAAAATATATAAAGAACTTACATGACTCCACTCTAAGAAGACAAGCAACCCAATTAAAAAATGGGCAAGGGACTTGAACAGACACTTCTCCAAGGAGGACATACAGAGGATCCAGAGACACATGAAAAGATGCTCAGTATTGCTAACTATCAGAGAGATGCAAATTAAAACCACAATGAGATACCACTTCACAGCAGTCAGAATGGCCATCATAAACAAAGCAACAAACAACAAGTGTTGGAGAGGTTGTGGAGAAAAGGGGACCCTAGTGCACTGTTGGTGGGATTGCAGACTGGTACAACCTCTATGGAAAGCAGTATGGAATTTTCTCAGAAAACTAAAAATGGATCTGCCGTTTGACCCAGCAATTCCACTGTTAGGATTATATCCTAAGATCCCTGAAACAGCAATCCAAAAGAACCTATGCACTCCAATGTTCATAGCACCAAATGATTTTTATGAACAGACAAAAGGCATGTAAGTCTAAATACTCAAAGGGAATCAGGCTGTGGAACAAGAGGTAGATAAAATGACTCTAGCAGATTCTTTTTACCAAAGGACTCCATCATTCCATAATTCTCCCCAAAGATTAGGGTGATAAGGCCTAAGGAGATGGGCCAGGGTGAAAAGTCCTCTTACCTATGAGTTAAGGCACATAAGCAGGTTGACCTGACACATGTCATTTTCCTAAATACTGTTTTCCACTGAGGTCTACCACCACCAGAGAAAATTTCATCAGAAGACTGTCCCTCAGGCCTTCCCCACAAAGAGGAGGAGATATTTTAATGAACTAAATTTTATTCCCGTTAGAGACATGATCTGGTTCTGAGCGTGTTTCCCCTCACACACCCTCTTGTCTTTCTCAAACTTTCCTTTTCTGATGCTGGCCAGGCCTAAGAAATGAATGAGAAGCAACAGCTGGAGCAGCCAACAGTGTCTAGAGCATCAGAACTAGGCCATGTCTCACAGGACTGCAGCAGGATACCCTTTTCATCCATCTGTGACCTGGACTTGGAAGGCACCTTGGGTATTAGTGGAACCGGGGACCCAAAGTATGACCCAAGGTCTAAGCCTAATTTCCTTTCTCCCTCACTGACCTGAATGCTTTCTGCTTGCTTTTTTATGGTTCTGTGGAGAGACCCAAGGTAGCAGCAATGGATAAATAAAAAGATGTGTTCATGTTGAGCTCAGATTCTGGGAAAACTCTCAGTAGTGTCTGCCAGAGGAACATTTCAGTGCTGTAGCCCAAGCCAGACATGGAACTTTGAGAGGAAGAAGGGAGGCAATGCAACTGGTGTCTGTCTTACTCCTCTGCTTTCTCATTTGAATGTAGATACAAATCCCAAACTTTCAGGATTGGAAGAAGAATTCACTAAGACAAGACATGTAAATAGAGTTCCTAACCTGGTACATGATGAGAGCTCAATAAATGCTTATTCTCTTCTCTACTCATGGAACCTAGGTGTACATTCCTCATAGCTTCCAAGAACACAGAGAAAGTGCTAGAGCATCGAGTTGGAGTCAGACAGTCTCAGAATCATGCTTAGAAAAATACCTGATACCTAATAGATGTTCACTGAGTATATGTTGGCTGACTGACCAAGGTTTTGCTGTTAACTTATTGTGTGACCTTGAGCAAGTCACTTGTTCTCTCTGGTCCTCAGTTTTCCTATCTGCAAAACTATGACAATAATCCAAGCCAAGCCTATACTACAAAACTGTCGAAGACCACATGAGAAAATGTATATGGAAGTGCTGAGTACCTGTTAGAAGTAATTATTGTAGCATTTAAAGAGTCTAGGTCAAAGAAATTTCCCAAAGGGTAATATAAACTTTAGATCTACTGGCTTAACTGTGATTGTAGGGCAGGAGAGAAGGGAGGGACAGCCAAGAAAAGCTAGTCAATGACAATCTGAAATTCTTGGTTCGTCAATTTCATTCAAAAGGTGATGGAAGAGACCTGAACTTTATCAGGCACAAACAGTACCCTAAAACAGAGCTAGGCCATTCTCCTGTATCTTGAGAGATTTTACACAAACTTTACAGTCAGTATAGCACAGTGGCAAAAACATATTCTGGAGCCAGACATTCTAAGGTAAAATCTAATCCTGCCGCATACCTTATATGTAATATTGGCCAAGTCATTTGACCTCTCTGTGTCTTACAGTTTTGTTTATTGGCTTGTTAAATCTGAAAGTTCAAGTGATAATAATAGCACTTACCCCATATGTTCTTATGAGGTTTGAAACACTTAAGGTATAGAAATATGCCAAGGAGTGTGTCACAGGAATGGTGACCCTTCTCTTAGCTTCTGCTTCTCTAACCCCTTGAAAGCCATTTTAATGAGTTCTGCCCTACAAAGTTCAAGTCCTTAAACTCTGCAATGAGTTTCTATTTCACTGTTTTGATTGCAGCTATCAAACATTTTCACAAACCACCCACTCCTCCCTGAACTTCTTCTTTCTCCCATTTCCTGAATCAATATCAAAATTAGTATCTAATATAACTATCAAAGCAAACCTAATGGGAGGCTTTGAAACACTAATCAGCCCCCTCTTTTACAAGAAATTACTCAAAATACAATAAAGAGAATATTACACATGTTCCAATTCCATTCTCATTCTCCTGACTTGCAAAAAAACTCCCTTGTTATGCCTACTCTCAAAAAAAATGTGTCATCCTCGGACAGAATGGAGAACAAGATCAAAAATCAAGAAGACACAAAAAGTGAAGGGTAATGCATCAAACTAGGACTGATTGGCAACACTGCACAAGATCCACATCAAAAAAACAACATCAAGCCTACCATTGAACTCTGTACCACAGCCCACAACACAGAACACAATACACCTTGGAAATAATCCTGCAAATGCTTCTTCACATTATTTGATAATCATCTGCTGAGCACCCATGTTAGCTTCATGATCTACTTTATTTCATTTAATTTTCAAGAGAGCCTTGTTAGTTAGGTACTGAAATCCATAGATTCTCATTTTATAGAAGAACAAGTAAGACTTAAACATGGTGATAGACAAGACTCAGGTCACCCAATCATCACCAGGTATCATCACTTTTAGAGCAATGTGCTTTCCACCACACCATGATATCTCAAGTAGGAAAGACTATTGAAGGAAGTAACCAGGGGAGTCTCTTTTATGAAAGCCTGAAATTCACAGCTGTGAACCACATCACTGACCATGGTTGCTACTGAGCTCTTTTTCATCTGTGCAGGTCCAGAAGACTGCCAGAATTGTTTCTATGGGTAGTACAACTCACTCTTACACCTTAGTTCAAGAACTTTGAAGGTATGTTCCAAGAACCACCTGAATCAGAATCACCTGGCAGTCTTATATTACATGCAAATTCTTGTCCACACCACTGATTTACTGAATCTTCATCTTTCCCAAGGAGTGTCACCTTTCCCACAGAGTGACAATGAATACCAAATGTAAATTCATCATTTATTGTTGTATAAAATATTTACTGATAACATAAATTAGGCTCTGTGAGAAAAAGTAGACATGATCTGCACTCTCAAGAAGCCCATGGTCTAGGAGAGTTAGACAGATAATAGCAATACAGTGGGATAAGTGCTAAGACAGAGGTCTGTACAAAGACAAAAATGGTCTAAGTCTACATAGATGGGATTAGGAAGATGCTTCCTGGAGGAAGAAGCCTAACATTCTCTTAAAGAATGAGTAGGAGTAGTGCAAGACAAATAAAAGTTCTTCTAGGAAGAGGGATCAGCTGTGAAGTTCTAGAAATGTTACTTAATCTGATAAGATAATGTAGTATGCCAGTAACATCAACAAAAGCTGGTAACAAGTATTACTATTGTTCCTACTATTACCATATAAGCCAGTGGCAGAAAGAGCAGTGGCCTGGCAAGAAATCAGAAGACATAGGTTGGAGTCTTGGTTCTGCTACTTTGATAATATTTGACGTTGGACAACACATTTGTTTTCTTTTTGGCCCTTGGCATGCACATCTATAAGACACTATTATTTCATTCCCTAATTCAACAAATATGTCTTCATCACTTATTACATAGTAGGCACTGTGCTAGGTGCTGAAGAGACAAAGATAGACAACAAGGACCAGTAGTGGTGAAGACAGACAAGTTACATGAACGAATTGTGATAATTCTTCTTTAAAAAAGGTGGTCACGAAAATATATGGCACTGGTTTGATCAAATGAAAAATTGGTTATAAAAATCCTCCAGAAGTCATCACTATACAAATAAAAAATATTGATAGAAGACTGATGGTTGCCAGAAGGGAATGAGTTTAGGAAGACTGCATGAAAAGGGTAAAAGGATTAAGACATACAGATTGGTAGTTACAGAATTCTCATGGGGATGTAAAGCAATTTTCTGAAGTTGATGAACCTATTCTTCCACTCCGTCCTTTAATAATAAATGATAGATTGGAAGTATGAGAAATTTTTGCCCAGTAGTGGTTAATCCAAGGATCTGTTTCATAGGAGTCCATCCCCAAGGTGGTCCTTCTCATTTATACCTTATAAGGGAGCAAGAGGGGAAAAAGATAGGAGGCCTGTCTCTGGACAGGTTCTTCAGCTTCCAGTCCTTCAGAACTCAGGTGCTTGGGCCTAGCACAAAATCTGAAAGGGCTGTTGCATTTAGGACAAGTTAGTTAAGTGATACTGAGTGTGCATACCAGAAATACAAGAGCACAGAACAATGAAAATTACTGCATATTTGATCCTCACTCTGTGCTAAGTTCTTCACAGAAACTCAGGTATAACTATCCCTTTTCATAGACCAGACTTAAGAGAGATTTATCTATTATTTTTTCAACAGATATTTATTCAACATCTGCTATGTGCCAGGCACTGAATATATAACAGTGGATGATTCAGAAAAGACCCTGTAGTCATAAACATATAACAGAAACAAAATAAATAATGAAACACATAAGCAAATAAAATATCAAATAGCAATAAAAGCTGTGGAGACAACAATGAAGTAATGAACATGAAGTAATGGGGTAGAGGCCTGGGATAAATTAGACAGTTTGGTTGAGAAAGACCTATAGAAGGAAAGTATGTTAAAGCTGAGGCCTGAAAATAGAAAACAATGAGTCATGTTAAGTGTACCAAAAAGGGGGAACTTTAAATGCAAAGATGCTAAGGTTGGAATGAGCCTATTGCATTCAAGGAACAGAAAGAACACTGGTATGTCTGGAGAGCTATCAGCAAAGGTAAGAGTGTTGTGAAATGAGGTCAAACAGGCCTAGACCATACAGACATTTGTGGGCTAATATAAAAACTATGGATTTTATTCCAAATCAATGCAGAGAAGATGCTGTAAGGTTTTAAACATAGAAGTGTTAAGTTCTAAATTCCATTTATGAGGAGTCACACAGAAAGTAAGTGGCATAGCTGGAATTCAAACTCAGGTCTGCCTATTTTTAAGCATTCCCAGACCCTACCTTACAACAGCACTGCACAACCCAACACATGCCCCAGGCAGAATCATTTTTAGATAAGATATTGGAAGAACAAACAGACTCTTCACCCACCTCTATTGAGTAGACTGTGTATGCATGTGCTTGTGTGTTAAGGGCTTAAGGGGAAGAGTGTAAGGAATTTCTTAAAGAAAAAAAAAAGAAGCTGAAGACACTAAGATAGCATAAAAGCCAGTTTGAGAGGCCAGTTAGGCTTCAAATTCTAGCCCTGCCAATCACTAGCTATGTGATCTCAGACAAGTCCCTTGGTTTCTCTTGGCCTCAGCTCAGTCTTATCAACAATTAAATGAAAAAAATAATCCCCATCTATGAGGTCTGTCTGCAAAAATACAGCCATTGTTAATATAACAAAAATGGTTTGCATGAAAGGGAAGATGTGACCTGGCAGCCAAGGAGAGTAAACTGGAATGTGCATATATGAACAATGATGACTTTACTAGTCAGTGGGGGCAGTAGATGCCGTTGAGTGAGCATGTGTACTGTGTGGCTGTCACATTCAAAATGACTGAATGAGCAGAGCAACAAATCTGTATCTAATTGTGCATTAACTTGAACATTCCACCCCACAAACTATTCAGATGATTGAGAAGGCTGCAGCTATGGGCAACTGGTGATTGGCAGCTTCATCAAGACGATGTGCCCACTCATACATCATGTCTCATGCAGAGTTTTTGGTGAAACATCAAATTACCCTGGTGACTCAACCCCCTATAGCCCAGATTTGGTGCCCTATGACTTCTGGCTTTTCTCAAAACTAAAATCACCTTTGAAAGGGAAGAGATTTCAGACTGTTGATGAGATTCAGGAAAATACAATGAGGCAGCTGATAGCGACTGGGAGAACTGTGTGAGGTCCCAAGGTGCCTACTTTGAAGGGGACTGAGTCATCATTGTCTTATGTACAATGTTTCTTGTATCTTGTACCTTCTTCAATAAATGGCTCTATTTTTCATAGTACATGGCTGGATACTTTCTTGAGAGACGTGTGTGTGTGTGTGTGTGTGTGTGTGTGTGTGTGTGTGTAACACTCCATGCCTCCAGTTTAGATAATTACTTCAATGGCATCTGCATAGTAGAGACCATGCCAGGGCCCAGTGTTTTACATGAGTCTACTCATTTCTGAGACTTCTCACCAAGAACTAGTAGATTCTTCATCCTGGTCAGAGTTCAGCAATAGGTACCAAACGTTTTAAAAATAGGCATCCTTTACACCCTATAATTCCACCTTAAGAAATCCATACTAACAATAAAACACGTGTACAAAAGCTGTATACACATTTATGTTCCACATCATGCTGTTGATAATACCTAACATAATTAAAATACAGGGGTACCCCTTCAAACTGAATAAAAGTATTACCAAAATATCTCACAACTAATGTCATTTTTTCTTTTAAAGTTTTTATTGCTTTTCTATTACAGTTGTCTCAATTTCCTCCCAGTGCTATCACCTGCCCTACCCACCCCACCCCGTAGTCAGTCCCTACCCTGTTGTCCATTACCATCAGTCCTTTATACACGTTCCTTCACTAAACCCTTTCCCTTCTTTCCTCCATAATCTCCTTCCCCCTTCACTCTGGTCACTATCAGTTTGTTCCTTATTTCCATGTCTCTGGTTATATTTTGCTCATCTGTTTGTTTTGTTGATTAGGTTCCACTTATAGGTGAGATCATATGGTATTTGTCTTTTGCCACCTGTCTTATTTCACTTAGCATAGTAGTCTCCAGTTACATCCATGAAGTCACAAAAAGTAAGAATTCCTTCTTTTTTACTGCTGCATGGTATTCAACTGTGTATATGTACCACACCTTTTTTAATCCACTCATTTATTGATGGACACTTAGGCTGTTTCCAGCATTTGCCTATTGTAAATAACGCTGCTATGAACATTGGAGTGCATAGGTTCTTTTGAATTGATATTTCAGGATTCCTGGGGCACAATCCCAGCATTGGGATTGCTGTGTTGAAAGGAATTTCCACTATACTTGAACAATAATTAAAATATAAATAAATAAGTAAGTAAATAAATAAATAAATAAATAAATACTTGCACATGGGAAAAAAGAAAAGAAGTTCTATCTTTATTTTTTTAGGAAATTCCATACTATTTTCCACAGTGGCTGCACCAGTCTGCATTCCCACCAACAGTGTACTAGGGTTCCCTTTTCTCCACATCTTCAACAGCACTTGTTGTTTATTGATTTGGTTATTATGGCCATTCTGACTGGTGTGAATTGGTATCTCATTGAGGGTTTCATTTGCATCTCTCTGATGGCTATTGATGTTGAGCATCCTTTCATATGTGTCTGGGCCCTTTGTATGTCCTCTGTGGAGAAGTGTATGTTCAGTTCCTTTGCCTATTTTATAATGGGATTGTTTATCTTCCTGGCATTAAGTCTTATGAGTTCTTTATATATTTTGGAGATCAAACCTTTCTCTGATGCACTGTTGGCAAATATGTTTTCCCATAGGGTTTGTTTCCTTTTCATTTTCGAAAGTTGAACAGTTTTTATTGTTTATGCTAATACAGTGGTCCTAATTTCCCCTTTTCTTCCCATCCCCTATTCCCATAGTCAATCCCCACACCATTGTCCATGTCTGTGTCGTGCATTTATGTTCTTTGTCTAATCCCTTCCCCTTCTTTCAACCAGTCTCTACCTCCCCTGAATGGCTGTCAGACTGTTCTATGTTTCTGTGCCACTGATTCTATTTTGCTCCTTAGTTTATTTGTTTATTAGATTCTTGTTATAAGTGACATTATATTTTATACAGATGGCCCATAGACAGATGAAAAAATGCTCAATATCACTAACCACCCAAGAGATGCAGATTAAAACCACAATGATATACCACCTCACATGTGCCAAAATCATTGTCATTAATAAATCAACAAACAACAAATACTGGAGAGGATGTAGAGGAAAGGGAACCCTAGTACACTGTTGGTGGTAATACACACTGGAACAGCCACTTGGAAAACAGTATGGAATTTTTTTCTTCAAAAAATTAAAAATGCAACTGCCTTTTGACCCAGCAATTCCACTTGGAAACATATCCAAAGAATACCAAAATAACAATTCAAAAGAATATGTGCACTCCTATGTTCATAACAGCATTATTTACAATAGCCAAGTGCTCAAAACAGCCTAAGTGCCCATCAATAAATAAGTGGACCAGAAAAGCCATGGTACATTTACAAAATGGAATATTATAAAGCAGTAAAAAGAAGGAATTCTTACTTTTTGCAACAGCATTGATGGAACTGGATACTATTATGCTAAGTGAAATAAGCCAGTCAATGAAAGATAAATATAACTAATGTTACTTTTAATGGTGAAAGACTGCAAGCTTTGCCTCTATTATTAGGGGAAAGACAAAGATGTCCACTCTAAGTCACTTCTATTCAACAATACACTAGTGATTCTAGCAATCAGGCAAAACAACTTTTTAAAGTCATTGAGATTGGAAAGAGACTTCTGGCCAAGATGGAGGTATAGGCAGACACACTGTGCCTCCTCTGACAACCAAAATTAAGGACAACAAAAATTTAGAACCAAAAAAAAAAAACAACCACAACAGATAGAAAATTGAATTGTATGGAAGTCCAACAACTATTCACCCAGACCGGTAAGAGGGGCAGAGTTGGTGGCCGGTAGAGAGGGATTGTGGCAGGAAAAAAGCAGTGCGTAGTGGTCTCAGATGTGCAAGTGGTGGTTGGCACACCCCAGGCACACAGGCAGTGGTTACCAGGCGCAGGGAGGCAACGAGTAGACCCAGCAAGGTGCACAAGGCAGCTGACCGTGGTCACACATTCACATGCAGATAAACCAGGTGAAAACAGGCAGCGAGACAGTCTATGCAATGCAGGTTCCCAGTGCCAGGAAATAAAGCCTAAAAACGCTGATTGAAAACACTTGTGGGAGTTGAAGTGCAGGGAGAGACTCCCAGCCTCACAGAGGGGACTAAAACCTGAGAGAGAGCAGAGCAAGCACCATTGTTCTCTCTCTTACCCCACCCCCACATACAGTGTCACAACTCTGCAACTGGGTTGCCCTGCCCTGGTGAACACCTAAGGCTCTACCCCTCATATGTAACAGGCATGACCAGACCAAAAAAAGAAAAAGAAAAAAATGACCCAAATGAAAGAACAAATGAAAATACCAGAACCAATACTTTTAAGTAACCAAGAGATAGCCAACCTATTACATGCACAGTTCAAAACACTGGTGATCAGGATGCTCACAGAATTGGTTGATCTTGGTCACAAATTACATGAACAAATTAAGGCTACACTAAGTTAAATGAAGGAAAATGCACAGGGAACCTATAGTGATGGAAAGAAAACTGGAACTCAAATCAACTGTGTGGACCAGAAGGAAGAAAGAAACAACCAAACAGAAAAGAAGGAAGAAACAAGAATTCAAAAAAATGAGGAGAGGCTTAGGAATCTCCAGGACATCTTTAAACATTCCAACATTCAAATTATAGGGGTATCAGAAGGGGAAGAGGAAGAGCAACAAGTGGAAAACTTATTTGAACAAATAATAAAGGAGAACTTCCCCAATCTGGCAAAGGAAATAGACTACCAGGAAGTCCAGGAAACTCAGAGTCCCAGAGAAGATGGACCCAAGGGGGAGCACACCAAGGCACATCATAATTACATTGCTAAAGATTAAATTGAAGGAGAGAATACTAGAAGCAGCTGGAAATAAGGGGACAGTCACTTACAAAGGAGATCCCATCAGACTGTCAGCTGATTTCTCAAAGGAAACCTTACAAGCAATAAGGGGCTGGAAAGAAGTATTCCAGGTCATGAAGGGCAAGGACCTACATCCAAGATTGCTCTATCCAGCAAAGCTTTCATTTAGGATGGAAGGGCAGATAAAGTGCTTCTCAGATAACGTTAAGTTAAAGGAGTTCATCATCACCAAGCCCTTATTATAGGAGAGGTTAAAGGGACTTATCTAAGAAAAAGAAGATTAAAAATATGAACAGTAAAAAGACAGCAAACTCATAGTTATCAGCAATCACTCCTAAAACAAAAGCAAACTAAGCAAACCACTAGAGTAGGCACAGAACCACAGAAATGGAGAGTACATGGAGGGTTATCAGCAGGGGAGTGGGAGGAGGAGAGAGGGGGAAAAGGTACAGAGAATAAGTAGCATAGACGGTACAGAGAAAATAGACAGGAGGAGGTTGAGAATAGTATGGGAAATGTAGAAGCTAAAGAACTTATGACATATGGACATGAACTAAAGGGGGGAATGTGGGTGGGAGGGGGTGTGCATGGTGGAGGGGAATGAAGGGGGGAAATGGGACAACTGTAATAACATAATTAATAAAATATATTTTAGAAAAAGATTGGAAAGAAATGTGTAAAACAATCCCTAATCACAGATGACATGATTTTGTATGTTGAGATTTCTAAGGAATATCAAAAAAAAAAAAAAAAAAAACAGGAATATTAAATGATTTCAGCAAGGTTTCAGGATGTAAGAGCAGTATAAAATAATCAATTGTATTTCCATCCATAGCAATGAACAATTTTAAAATAAAATTAAGAAAATAATTTCATTTACAATAATTTAAAAAATTAAAAATCTTTGCCTCATACCTTGGGGACTAACTATTGATGTGAACTTTTTTTCCAAAATTTTAATAGCAGCTTTCTAGTCTTTTTCTTAATGACTTCTTTCGTGCCTTTGCAAGAAGACTCAAAGACTTCATGAAAAGATTTCTGGTGTGTTCTTTCTGAGATGTTTGTAAATTGTTCACCCTTGCTCCTACTTCACTCTTATTCATATACTTAAAGGAAAACCTACATAACTGCCTAGGGTTTTTATCTATGTTTTATGTCTTTTATTTTACTTTATTTCTTGTAGCTTTTAATGTTTTATTGTTTATGCTATTACCATTGTCCCAATATTTCCCCCTCACCCTCCTCCACCCAGCCCGCCCCCCCCACTTCCATAGTCAATCCCCACACCATCATTCACGTCTTTGAACTTCACCTGTCAAATGATGATCAAAATCATACCATTTTTCAACTTGCCATGTCCATGGGTCCTTCTCATATGTTCTCTAACTAATCCCTTTACTACATAGGTTTTACTGGCTGAAATAAAATTATCTCACGTATCCTGCCTTTTTACAGAGGACATCATGCTATTACAAGATTTTTAAAAATGAGGCACTAATGTTGGTATTTGAGAACTATGTTAACCTAAGGGTGGGTGGGGCAGGGACAAATTAACTATCTAAAAGCATTCATGGACAGCTAGCTGTCTGTTGCACCTTGCTATTAAGGTTGATCCTGCTCATGGATGCTCATAGGCCAAAAAATCTAAAAGTTAGGAGTGCAAGTCAATGCAGTAAAGATAACTTTGATATGGAAATCAGGAAATGTGATTTTACTGCCAAATTGCTATAAACTAACCTTGATATAAGTAAAAGGACATTGCACTGGAATCAGAATACCTGCATTCAAGTCTCAGCAATCCCACCAATGAGCTGTATTTACTTTCAGAAATTCTTTTTTCTCGGCCCCATTTTCTTCTTCTGTAATATGAGACGTTCAACTCAATCTGTTATATCTCTAAGACAGTATAATTTTATTATCTGATTATGTTGTGGTCTTACTGAACAGTTACACTAATAGCCACAGATAGGGCTCAGGAGGACCTTGTGTGGATGACAATGAAGTGGTTGTGTAGAGTGGTAGATGAATACATGCATAATTACCAGCTCTAGTCTCCATCTTGTAAGGAAAATTATCTATATGTTTCCACCTCCTTTCTTGGTGGAATTCTTCAGCATTGAGGATTGCTAGACAACTGATCAATACAGTACCTAATATGAGAAAGTGTAAGGATACTTTGTGAATCTTAGTGCTAGACAGATCTGGGTCCAAATTCTGATTCTGCCACATTCTTGCTGTATGACTTTAGGAAGTTTTATTTACATCTTTGAACTTCACCTGTCGAATGATGATCAAAATCATACATTTTTGTATTTTGTGGGATTTTCAGCTAGATAATGGTGATACCTTGACTGGAATATCATAGGTAAATGCGGTGTTTACCTTTGTGCCTTTCAGGTAGGGGGTGGACCGGCTTAGAGAACACTAGAACCTCATCAATTTGCCCTCAGGAGGTCTGTCAGCAGCAGAAATCAGAAGGTCACACAGAAAAGGAGCACCGAATTTATCCTCATTTACACCTTCATCATGCAGAGTAGCAAAATATTCATTAGGGAAAAGCCAGAACTGCTAATAAGAAAACTCTTGAGATTTACAATTAAGAAGCTTTCCAGGAGTCTGGATTGGTCTCATGCATCTCTCCTCCAGGGTTAGCAATACATGAACTATTTTGAGTAAGTCCTTAGATATGGTCTCTGTAAGAAACCCAGGAGGGTTAGTGACTCCTTGAATTTCTTTCCTTGATTCTACTTCATCTTAGAGGCTAGAGCTTTGGTTCCTGATGCCCAAAAAATGTGTTACCAGGAGGAATCCACAAGCTACCACTGGTTGAAGCTCATTATGTTTCTGGGTGTTTAGCAAGAGATGTTTAGTATCCAGGAAATAAATAACCCAACAAGATGTTTCAGGAGTTAGCAATGCAGTATTATAAAACTACAAACCAAGTATTTTTCAACTACCAAAAACACCTGGGAACCTGAAAGCTTGACTAGGCTACCAAGGCACCAGTTTCCACCCCCTCTATAGTACCATCAGATCCTAAATGCAATGAAGCCATATTGCTCTTTCTCTTTTTCTCTCTCTTTCTTGATGTTCACCCTAGACTGAACCATCATGGACTGAAGAGAGCAGAAAATGGAATTGGATAGTGACCAGCCTACTCATTTGTTCATCAAGCTATCAAGTATAGTGATTCAAGCACTCACTACATTGGGAGTCCCTTGAATGCAAGGATCATATTTGAAAGACACTTGTTCTGTGTCTTTCATAGAGGAACACTAAATAGTCATTGAATAAATGAAAGATGGATGGAAGGATGGATCAATAGATAGAAAGATAGATGGATAAATAGATGGATGGTGAACAGATGAGTGAATGGCATGCTCAGAAAAGAAAGAGAAGAAATTAGGAAACCTATGTTTTAGTTCTTCCAGTTAAACAAGTTCTTTTTCTTTGCTGCTCATTGTCTGTGCATGACAATATTAGCTGAAGAGGCCTTGCCAACTCAAGTCCTCATTGATTTAAAACAAACTCATAATTGATTTTTTGACACCCTCTGGTAGTGCTTATCAGCTCTGGTTCAAGAGTCTATCACTAAATTCTCTCTTGCTATTTTCTGAACCTGCTGAGTTATTGGAATGACATAGGAGGAGAGCTCTTTGTGGATGGAGGCAACACAGCATAGTGTGAAGAACATGGGCTGTGAACAAGCTTGACAAGACTAAATTACAGTTTCAGTTCTGTCATTGCATCTATGAAGCCTTGGGCAAGTAAAGTCTTCTTTCTGAATAAAATGGGTAAATGAAGGCCAGAATTGTTCAAAAAGGACTCGTGGTCATGTACAACAATGTGGTTATTGAAGGGGAGAGAGGGACATACAGGAATTAAATGATAATGGAAAAAATACAATTAAAATTTTATTTTATTTTTTTCACAAAGTTTTTTTTAAAAAGGTAAGGCCAAGCAAAGGATATAATATACTCTCAATTTTTAATTACACATATTTCATTTGTAAACAAAGAATTGTCTTTCTTTTTTTATTTTTTAAATTATTTTATTGTTGTTCAATTACAGTTCTTTGCATTTACTCCCCACCACTCCTCGACCCCAGTCAAACCTACCTCCCTCCCTTGCTTCCAGCATCCCCCTTGGTTTTGTCCATGTGTCCTTAATAGTAGTTCCTGAAAAATATTCCCCTCATTATCCCCTCCCCCCTCATCTCTGTCTATTGTTAGATTGTTCTTAATTTCAATGTCTCTGGGTATATTTTGTTTGCTTTTTTTCTTGTGTTGATTATGTTCCACTTAAAGGTCAGATCATATGGTATGTGTTCCTCACCACCTGGCTTATTTCACTTAGCATAATGCTCTCCAGTTCCATCCATGCTGTTGCAAAGGGTAGGAGTTCCTTCTTTTTCTCTGCTGCATAATATCCCATTGTGTAAATGTACCATAGTTTTTTGATCCACTAATTTACTGATGAGCACTTAGGTTGCTTCCAGCATTTGGCTATTGTAAACTGTGCTGCAATGAACATTGGGGTGCATACGTTCTTTTGTTGAATTGGTGTTTCAGGATTCTTAGGATATAATCCCAGTGGTGGAATTTCTGGGTCAAAAGGCAGCTCCATTTTTAGTTTTCTGAGGAAATTTCATACTGTTTTCCACAGTGGCTGTACCAGTCTGCATTCATACTAGGTGCCCATCAGTAAATGAATGGATCAAGAAACTTTGGTACATTTACAAAATGGAATTCTATGCAGCAGAAAGAAAGAAGGAACTCCTACCCTTCACGACAGCATGGATGGAACTGGAGAGCATTATGCTAAGTGAATTAAGCCAGGCAGTGAAGGACAAATACCATATGATCTCACCTTTAACAGGAACCTAATCAACAAAACAAACAAACAAGCACAATATAACCAAAGACACTGAATTTGAGAAGGGGTTGATAGTCACCAGAGGGGAGAGGGGAGGGAATTTCAGGGGGAAAGGGGAAGGGTTTGGAG